>PVKE010003759.1:0-69746 GCA_004027555.1 Craseonycteris thonglongyai
TTATTACTGTATAAGGTTTTGTAATTCACCTTATTCATTAGCACTGACACGTTTAAGTAAATACGTATACTGTTGTAATTTTTGTCTTAAATGAGTAAAGTATGAATACTGTTTACATATTTAAAACATTCTTGTACCCGCATACACGAAAATTCCTAGGGGCAAATCCTACTTCGCGGTTTTTCAGCTTTCGCGGAAGGTTCTGGTCCCCATTAACCGAAAAAAACGAGGGATCACTGTATATTAGTATATTTAGGTAGTATACTTATTGTTTATTAGCGTAGTGAGTGAGCTTAGCATCGTTCATAGTGTAAGCGAGTGTAGAGAGCAAGTCACCATGGTGGATGACCTTGCAGCCATCTCTGCTGACCAGGAGCCCCTTCTGGGCCATTATGAGCTCCTGAGAACCATTGGCCAGGGCAGCTTTGGCAAGGTGATGCTGGGTCTGCACATTGAGACTCACACAGAGGTGGCTGTCAAAACCATTCACCCTAGGGGCTTCAACCTTTGGGGACCTCCCCAGCAGGAAGTCACCTCTATGGCACTTTTACATCACCCAAATATCGTGGAGTTGTATGAGGTGATTGACACAGAAGACTCCTTATTCCTCATCATGGAGCACGTGAAGGGAGGGGACCTGATGCATTACCTTGACACCCACGGCCCCATGACCAAGCACGTGGCCCAGGGCATCTTCCGACAGCTCGTCTCTGCGGTGCACTACTGCCACCAAAAGGGCATCGCCCATTGGGACCTGAAACCCAACAACGTGCTTCTGGGGCCGCGCATCCAGGTGAAACTGGTAGACTTTGGCCTCAGCGCTCCCTTCAAGGTAAAGAGATTGAAAACGTTTTGTGGCAGCTACTATTATGCGGCTCCAGAACTCTTTATGGGCAAAGCATACAACGGTCCTCCCGTGGACATATGGAGCTTGGGAGTGATGCTCTATGAGATGGTCCGTGGGACCGTCCCGTTCTTGGGGGAGAACTTTAGGCAGCTGGGGGAGCGCATTCTCAGAGTGGAATACACTGTGCCCGTTCACGTCACACCTGAACTGAAAACCTTACTGAGCAAATTGATTACTCTCGAGCCCATAGATAGAAGCACTCTACAAGCCATCATGGCAGACCCCTGGGTGAACATGGGGCAGGCTACGGAACTCAGCCCCTATAACGAGCCACCCAGTGAAGACGCAGACCTGTCAGTGACACAGCAGATGGTCGCCATGGGCTACCAAGTGGGTGAGATTGAAGACGCTTTACTGACTAAGACGTACAATAAGGTGATGGGCACGTACCTGATCCTGAAATCCAGGAAGTTCAAAGTGCATGTTCGCATCATCAAAGTGAAGCCCTTCATTCCCCCTGACCTCACTGACCCTACTGCACCCCCAGATCAAGAGGCTAAGCCGGGGGGCTCCGGGCTCCAGCAGGGGGAGCTGCAGCCTCAGGACCAGAAAGGAGAGCAGAAGGCCCAAGGGTCGGCGGGTCCCTCCACCATCCCGGCGCCCCAGACAGCCAGTCCGGGGTCCAGCCCAAAGTCCACAAAGGCCAGTCCTCAACCCAGCACGAAATGGACGAAGGTCAGTCCCCGTCACAGCCCCAAGTCGAAGATGAGCTCTCTCAGACCCACCCCGAAGTAGAGGACGGCCACTGCCAGCCCCTACCCCAAGAGGGATGCCAGTCCAGGACACAGCCCTAAATGGAGGACCGCTGCACCCCCACCCAGCCCGGAGTCCCAGTCCCTGAGCCTCCCTCCCCCACCCAGCCCGGTGTCTCTGAAGGCTGCTCTTTCCCCACCAGGCCAAGAGATGGAGTCCAATATCATCGCTCTCCCACACAACCAAGAGTGGAGGAACACCACCTCTAGCCCAGCCCCACAGAGTGACAATAGCAGTGGCAGCAGAAGCAACGGTGGAACCAGAGAGAGCACCACACAGGGCCTGCGGGGAGTGGCAAGGAGGTGTTTGGAGTGTGTCTGCAAGCTCTGCCTGAGGCTGTCCAAGAAGGGGTGTGGCAAATGCAACAGGGTCACGCCCCTATAGATGATGGACAGCTAAGGCAGGGCTAGGACCAGACTCCAGGAAGGCCATGCTGGGCTCCCTGCATTCAATGCTGAACTGGAAGGAGCTGGGTTCCAGGGAGCCTGGTCACATGGTGAGAGAGATGGGCCAGAGGCCAGAGTCAAGCTGCAGGTGGCAGTAGTGCAAGAAGAGTGCACTGTGTGTGCAAAGAGCCCCGGCCAGAGGACTTGGTCCAGTGGACCATGGAGATGGGCCAACTGCCGTGGCATTCACATTGGATTCACTTCCGGAGGGTACCAGGCATCACTGTGACCTCAGAACCATCGTCCTCCAAATCCCTGCTGAGCATGAGCACAGCCTGACACCCTGCAGTGACAAGAGAGGCCACCCTCGCTGTAGGCCCTCCATGTCCCCACCTGGGGTACACTTTGGAGACTGGACTGTTTTTCCTGGGCCCTTCTTCTCTCTTCTGCTCTATGGGAGGGGGTATGGTAAATATTCAATTAATATTCTCCTTGAAATTCTTGGTTCCTTCCAAATCTTACGATAAACTTCATGGTTCAGAAAAGAAAGTGCTTCATTTAATTATATCTGCAAAATTCATAGCTTTGTAGATTATAACATGAACATGTTTGGGGGGTCACATGACTTCAAGACACAGTTCAGCGAAGCTTTCCTCCACTTTTCCAGTAGCATGTTCCTCGTTTCCTCCTGAGCCCTCACTTGCAGGACCCTTAATGTTAGATACTCTCTGTGGCAATTTAAGTTTTCTCTACCCTGCTACCTACTTTCTTTCAGCCGCACCTGCATGAATAGCTGTATACGTAACAGTGTGCAAAGCATTCTTGGCTTTGTCTGTCACACTCCTGAAATTTCATCCAGCTTCTGCCCACTGCTAAATTGTAAAGCCACTTTTGCATGTTCAGGTGTATGTTATGGCAGCACCCCAACTCCAGGTGTCTAGAAGAGTCTTCTGTGCCTACTCCCCACCAGCTCACTTGAACGTGCCAAGAGGAGATGCAGGATTCACCTTCCTTGGCAGGCTCTGGGTATTTCACAGCAGGGACTTGACCTGTAGTCAGGTTTGAATACGGGGAGCACTACCAGCCTCAGGTGCTGTAATCCCTCCACTGCGGAGAAAACCATTTCTCAGTGTCATAATACAGACAACATGATTCCCAAGTCTTCCCCTCAAAGAGGAAGCCCTGTTCCTTGCCACCAACTGAAAACAACTGAAGAATATATAGGTAAGTGTTCAGAAATTAATCCCAGTACAGAAGGATGACCATTTACAGAATAGTTTTTTAACAGGAGCAAGTTCATTTTTTAAGGTAAGAATGTATTGAAAAAAATTTTAAACAAAAGGGCATTTTTGTGTTTTGGATCAACAAAACACAGAAAAAAATGAACCAAACCCTATAAAGTTATTTGTCATTTTATTCTATAGTTCCTTTTGACCAATTGGGAAGAAGGCCTATTGATGCACCTGAAAACAACTGCTGTTTTGTAGATAATGATCTTCAAAAACACAGACTTATATTAGGGAACACTAAACATCTAGATGGGATGAACAAGATTTTACATTGGCCACAGACTTTTTTTCTTCATTTAGAGTTATTTTCTTGATTTCTTTGTACAACTGCAGTCTGTAACTTGTAAAATTTATAATCATCTCAATAAAGATTATGTCACAATGAGAAGTTACACAGCCATGTGTGAGGTCACTTGTTTTGCATGACATGTAATCCAAAGTTTTAAGTGTCTGCTTGAAAGGGGTCTGGATGTAAGAGCCCCCCATATTATAGGCTCATAAAATCTCCTGCCTAGACTTAATATAGCTAGAAAATTACTGGCAGGAACTCTTGGCAGTATCAAGACCTATGGTTCTGTCCCAATAGGGGCTTGGTTCTGAGAGAACAAGGCCCTGGGTTAAAACCTGCAGTTAACATTCCTTATTCTCAGGCTGGCTTTTTAAAGACCCAAAGAGCTATAACTTACTTTCTTTCTCATCCATCTTCCTACCTACCTACTACACACAGTGTGTCCTCTCCATGTAATCACTTAGCCCCTAAGACAGGAGATTCTGGGCAACATGAAAATAAGTTTTAAGAGCAAAGCTATGGATGTGTTAAGCATAAAAACTGAGGTTCAGTCAACTTCAAGTTACATCTTGGCCTGAGATGTGCTTTAGCTTCAGGTCCATAAAAGGGACCACGGACCACATCCTCTGGGAATCAGACTGAACAATGCCATGACTGACAGCAGGACCTGAAGCCATGATCTATTTCTCCCTGCCTTAGACCGGACCAATCAGTAGAGCCCACAACCCTAACTACTTAGTACTAGTCATTATTGATTCATAGTATGTCCCCTGCCTCCACTAGAAGAAGGACAAGGTTTCCCTTTAAACCCTCCGCACCACACTGAGAATGTCAAGGCAGCGTGTGGAGGTGGAAAGCCGCTGTCATCTCAGCTCACTGGTGCTCTGACATAAACACTTACTCCCTCATAACACAACTCCTGTGTCGGTCTATTGGCTGAACGGCACAGGCAGCAGGAGCCTAGACTTGGTTGTCCTCTGGTAACGTGCTACCATCAAAGCATGTTTTCACTGAAATTTATTGAAAAATCTTTTGGAATTTCTTTGATTAGCAGTTTTTGGTGGCTTAATCAAGTCTTTTAAGCATGAATCACATTTCTTGTTGTTATGAATCTGTGGTGCATGTATTTTTGTGGGCCGAGAAGAAATTGAGTTATAGCAATGTTATTGCCATATTCCATGACTGTCTGTGTTCTTCTTCTAAAAAAATAAAGGTAGAAATTTTTCTCTACTCTGCTAACAATGGGTTTCTAAAAACCTTGTCATTGGGGACGCCGGGGTGGCTCAGTGGGTTAAGCGCTCACTTTGCAGCGCCAGGGACCGGGGATCGAATCCCGGCCCCGGCCCGTGCGGAACCATATGCTTAACTGGGAGCTCCCCTAGTTCAGTTCTCTCTCTGTCTTTGTCTCTGTATCTCTCTCTCTCTCAAAAATAAAAATAAAAAAAATATATATATTTAAAACCTTGTCACGAGTTGTATTGATAAAGTCCATCATGTTTTTCCATTAACAGTTTTTGTTCCGAACACTGATGCAAATGTTCAACACAGTAAACTTGAAGATTGGATTGGCTTTATTGGGCAATTTATGACTCAGCAGCACCTCATCAGGCAAGTAGAGGGGAGCTCCAGAGGGCTCCCGAAGGAGACAGGTTTTCAAAGGCAAGAGCAGGAAGTCATGGACAAAAGAGAGAACTTTAAGTCTAGGAAACCTAGCTACCCATGGGGGATGGACATGGTCTATGTGACAAATGACCTCATCTTCCTGTGAACACAATGGTTCTGTCATCAACCTGACCAGGTCAGGTGACCAAATGGTAGGCCTGACATGCTCAGTGACCAACAGTATTCGGCAAGAATAATTTGATCACAAATTCCTGCCAAGGTGGGTCATAGCAAATAGTCATGTCCCAGGCCTATCTCTTCCTTAGCAAAGGCCAGTCTTTACCTCAGGTGAGCCCTGTCGGCGTTTTTTGTGCATCTAGAACAGGGGTCCTCAAACTTTTTAAAGAGGGGGCCAGTTCACTGTCCCTCAGACCGTTGGAGGGCCGGACTATAATTAAAAAAAAAAACTATGAACAAATTCCTATGCACACTGCACATATCTTATTTTGAAGTGAAAAAATTAAACAGGAACAAATACAATATTTAAAATGAAGAACAAGTAAAGTTAAATCAACAAACTTACCAGTATTTCAATGGGAACTATGGGCCTGCTTTTGGCTAATAAGATGGTCAATGTCCGGTTCCATATTTGTCACTGCTAGTGGTAACAAGTGATGCAAGTGTGCATCAGTTAGTCTAGATCTGGTTGGAGATTTCAGATGTTTCATTCTGGAAAAAGTCTGTTCACAGACATAAGTGCTGCCAAAGATGGCTGCCATTTTGAGTGCATGGTTCCTGAGATTAGGATATGTCTCAGAGGAGAGAGATGCATAGAAATTAGGAAGGCTGCTTGACTTGAATACATCTTTCAGAGAGTCACAATTCTGCAGTTCAGCCAGTTCCATTTGGTAAATCGTATCCATATTTTCAATGTCAATAGAAAATGGGTTACGGAAAAGCTGTATGTCCTGTTCATGGAGATGAAGCTCTTTAAATCTATATTGGAACTCCTTTTGCAACTTTTCCAGTGAATCCACACATATTTTGTTTGGGATTGCAACCAATGGTTTTTCCGCTAACAGATTTTGAGTTGTGGGGAGATGGTAGAAGTTTTCCTCCTTCACTTGCTTGATGAGGAGGCCTAATTTTACTTCAAATGCTTTCACATGTGATTGCATATCACAGATGAGCTTCCCCTTTCCTTGAAGTTGCACATTGAAACTGTTGAGTAGCTCTGTTACATCTGTCAGAAAGGCAAAGCACCATTTCCATTCTGCATCATTGAGCTCTGGTACTTCTTTGTTTTTTGAAAGCAGAAAAGCTGTAATCTGTGGAAGTAAGTCATAGAAATGTTTCAAAACTCTTCCTTGATTCAGCCAACAGACTTCTGTGTGGTACAGAACATCTTCATAGGCAACATTTAGCTCAGACAGAAATTCCTGAAATTGTCTGTGGTTTAGTGCATTAGCTCTAATGAAGTTAACACAAGATACCACAATTTTCATAACAGAGTCCCACTTTAGTGATTTACTACACAGCGCTTGTTGGTGGATGAGACAGTGTATGGCTATTGGATGAGAATGGTTATGTTTGTCCATCTCTTGGTTAATGCAAGCAATTACTCCTTTCTTAGACCCCACCATGCTAGGAGCACCATCAGTTGTCACACTGGCTAGTTTAGCCCAGTCCAGCTCCAAACCATTCACAGTTTGGCGAACCTTTTCATAGATATCCTCTCCTGTAGTTGTTCCTTTGATGCTTTGCAGTGCAGCAAGCTCTTCTGTGACTTCAAAATAGTCATTCATCCCACAAATAAAAATTAGAAGTTGTGCAGAATCACAAACATCACTGCTTTCGTCAAGTGCCAAGGAAAAATAGGGAAGTTTTTTTACGGAGTTTTGCAAATGCTGATGCAAATTGTCTCCCATTTCTTCAATCCTTCATGTAATTGTAGGTCCTGAAAGACTCACTGTACTAAATAAATCGGCCTTCTCTGGACACATCTCTTTGGCAACAGAAAGAAGGCATTCTTTAACAAATTCTCCCTCCACGAATGGTCTGCCAGTGCACGCTATTAGCTTGGCAACTTGAAAACTTGCTCGCAGTGATGAAATATTTAGCTGCTACTGCATCACAAAAGTATTTTGCTGAGTTATCAATGTATTTTTCAGTTTTAATATTTTATCTTTTCTCACTTCTCCGACCAAACAATCATATTTATCTTTATGTTGAGTTTGATAGTGTTGATGCAAATTGTATTCTTTGAACACAGACACTATATTCTGGCATATCAAACATACAGCTCTTTCCTTGTACTGCATGAAGAAGTAATCATAAGTCCACTGTTCTTTGAATATCCTACACTCCGAGTCAATTTTTCTCTTTCTTGACATCATTGTTTCCTAGGGATTCCAAATTGCTATTAGAAAATAAATAAATAAATAAATAAATAAATAAATAAATTTTATATATATATATATATATATATATATATATATATATATATATATATATATATATATATATATAGCTACGAAAACAATATACCAGCAATAACTTTGCCCACACAGAGACATACAGATTGCACTGCCCATCAATGCAGTCTGATGAGTGCCTATCAATGCAGCCTTCCCAGTCCACATCATTTCAGCCTCACCAGTGCCCATGCTGGTGGAACTCCGCTTTTACCTCAGGCTCACACTGGTGCGGTGCAGAAACCGGCATGATTACAGAGCCGGTTCCTCCACCACCTTTCCAGTTCACACTACCCTGTGCAAACCACACTGCGATCTGTGAACTCGCACAGGAATCTGATCTCATGGGTGAGAAGACCCATGCGATCAGATTCCACTGCAGGAAAAAAGAAGGCATGTATGCCTTTTTTCTTCCGAATCTAATGCAAGTTCAGCCATACAAGCATATGGCTGAACTCACACTGCTCAGAGATCGCAACAGTGTGAACCTTGGCTTACACATCACACAACATACAACATCATACACAACTGAATATTAATCAGAATATAAATGCACTTACTGTCAATTAAATTGGGTTTCCTACTCCTCAGCTGTCTGCAGAGCTGGATTAAGTTCCCATGGGGTCCTAGGCAGATTACCAGTTTGGGGCCCCCATGCGTCACACTGGGGCACTGACCATTTGCATTAACACTGACCCACTGACCATTTGCGATAACACTGACCACTGGCAATTTGCATTAATACTGAGCGCTGACCATTTGCATTAACACTGAGCACTTACAATTATCATTACCACTGAGCGCTGACTATTTGCATTACCTCTGAGCGCTGACCATTTGCATTACCTCTGAGCACTGACCATTTGCATTAGCACTGAGAGCTGACTATTTGCGTTATCACTGTGATGCAACCCCCTTAGACACCAACCCCAACCAACTAACCAACTTCAAAAAACAAAGGCTCTCCTAACTTCAAAAAAAAAAGGCGCTCCCTATTTGAAAAAAAAAAAAAATAGACCTCCTAACTTCAGAAAAAAGAGGTCCCCCTTAACTCCCCCCCAAAAGGCCCTACTAACTGCAAAAAAAAAAAAAAAAAAAAAAAAAAAAACCCCCCAAATTTAAAAAAAAAAAAAAAAAAAAAAAAAAAATAGACCTCCTAATTTCAAAAAAAAAAAAAAAATCCTACCTTGTTCTTACCTCGGCCCTCAGGCAACAGCAGGATTGGCACAGGCAAGCATGACTTGTTCGATCACACCCAAGACTGAGAGGAGGAGTAGAGAGACAGAGAGAAGGAGGGGAGTTAGAGAGTGCAGAGCACATTCCACACATGCGCACTGCGGGCCCTGGACAAGTCGGCTGCTAGGCCGGACAGGCAGTGGCGGCAAAAACACCCAGCGGGCTGGATAAATGTCCTTGGCGGGCCACATGTGGCCCGCGGGCCATAGTTTGAGGACCCCAGATCTAGAACAGCAGTGTTCCAATTTTTGGCTTCCCTGGGCCACACTGGAAGAGGAATTGTCTTGGGTCCAAATAAAATACACTAACACGGTGGCACATGAGGTAAAAAAAATAATAAATTAAATAAAATAAAGTTCTCCAAAAAATAATAATATTTGAAGAAATTGTGTGAGGCATCATTCAAAGCCATCCTGGGCCACACGTTAGACATGCCTGATCTAGAGTAACTTCTCTTTGAAATGTCACAGCACTGGTTTTTTTTTCTCTAGATTCCTCAGAGGCACACAGCTGTCACTGGAACACAAAACCTCAGAACCTGCCATTGTAGTCTTGTCCCCACATATCATCTATTTATAAGGCAAATGTTCATTATTAGCTGTCCTTTCCTCACCAATGTAAAAGAAGTCTGGGTCTCATCGTGTCGCTTTACATCCAGCCCTAGAGATCTTACCCACTTTGTTTTCTCTCACCTCCTTAATCTACGACCAATGGATTCCATGTACCTTCCTGACATTTTCTTTTTTGAATCTAAATGCATAAAAGAAAGTGCAAAACTGTCATTTTCTGGAGCATTTTCCTAATCTGTTGAAATCTTCGTCCCAGGCATATCCTCAAAATGTGGCTCACATAAACTCTAATAAAACCTTTCTGTAGGTGTGGATGTTCTTTCTTCTACATGTTTGGCAGAAATGGAAGTGCCGGTGTGGCGGATTACTTCACTGGTGATGACCAGAGCATTCCTCATTGACCAGTTCAAGACTACATATGTAGCAATTGTCTTGCTTTACTTGTCACAAGCGACTCCATTTTGGGCTTGTCTTTTCTTTTTCATAGTAATAAAGGCTTGTTTCTTTTAATGTTAATAGATTGTATCATTTTTATTCTAGAACCGTAAAACCTATGACCTTTGGTTTTGTATCAGTTAATAGGTTGGTTAAGAAATAACAACTCTAGGAGAGTGAAACTATGAATATAATTGAGTGCACCTGGAGGTCACATTGCCAAAGGCATGGCATTTTTCATTGAGCCTAGGCTTTTGAGCATAGAAAGTCCTAGAGTGAATTCACATGGCAAGAAAATTCATCCTCTCTAGAAAGCAAAGTCAGTTTTAACATTTCCTGTGGTGAGGTGCTGCATTTTGTTAATGCAGCAAAACTACATGCAAATAAATATTTTATGTGTGCGTGATATTAAATACGTAATGATAACATTAAGGGTAGGATGTTCTTTTCCCTTTAAAATCTATTATAAATGTTTCTAATGTAAGTGTTACTGTTTGAAATATTGTGTACATAGGTGTTCTATGGCGAATCAAACTAATCTGACTTCATATTCTTGAATATTAAGCATATGTGTGTTTCATTTGCAATAGGGAGTACATGTCTTAGAGAAGACTCGGGGTTAGCATTTCTTGAGGCTTACTATGAGCAGAATCGTCTATTTGGGAGGAAGCATGTTGCTTTATGGTCAGTATCACTCTTCTAGTTTCTGATTCCCCAGCTTAAATGTGATTTCTTCAGAGAATCTTTATCTGTCAGTCACATTACCCTGTTTCTATAGCATTAGTCACAGCTGACATGTGTTTGTTAAGTTATTTGACTTTCATTTATATCTCCCAATGTGGAGGCAATATTTCCTTTTTTCCCTATTCAGTGACAATACAATGTAGTAGTATGTGGGTGTCTTGTATCCAAGGGAAACGATCCATGGGTTGGGGGCATGTTGTGCATTCCAAGCAGTGGAGCCCTGTTCCCAAGGGGTTTAAGGCAAGAGAGAGTTTCCAGAGTGTTTGTTAGAAGGGACCACCTGGACATGGTGTAATAGGCTGTGAGGGTGGGGATTTTCCTATAAGGCCAGCAGGTCCCATTTCCTAGGACAAGGTGAGCTAGTTGGAGCTGAGGTGCAGGACAGTGGTTGGTATAGGGTAGCTTTTATTCGCAGGTGTTTCTAGTAAGTAAGGTGACCAACCGTCCTCCTTTAGGGAGGACAGTCCTCCTTTTGGAAGTTCTGTGCTCCCTCGAAAGGTGTTCTCCTGGATGTCCTCCTTTTTGATATGTAATATTCTATGTCCTCCTTTTTGATATGTAAAAACTAATTTGTAAATCTTGAAATATTTAATAACAAAAATTTCCCATAATGATGAAAAAACCACTTATTTAATTTTATGTAGGCAGTAATTTTGTTGTGACTACAATTGGGGAGAGAAAATACTATTTCTCAAAAATGACACATTAACAAAAATATTCAATTGAAAAATATTCATATTTAAATAATAATTAATCATAATACGCCTGCATTCTCTATTTACTACATAATAATGATTTCTGTTTAGTTATTGTTGCAAAGAATAAATTTTTTTATTTGCAATATTTGTTTCTTTAATTTATTTATGTCCTCCTTTTCATTGGAAAAAAGTTGGTCACCTTATTAATAAACATTAGAAAATGACCCCAATCACACTCTTTCTCTCTATATATTCCTTGCTGATGGTACTCCCACATTTTCTGGCCTTCATATCTTTATGTATGTCTCTTTCTCCACTCAGCTTTCCAAATTTCTGTTAAAATCCTACCCATCCTGCATAGCCAACTCGAATACCCCCCCTTCAGGAAGCTACACATTTTCCCCAATGTCTTTGGTCCCTTTGAGACCCATGCCTTTTAATTGCCACAGCATCTGACAGTATCTTGTATTGTAGTTGGGCATCTTTTTTGTCCCTTTAGCTTATGTTTTCTTATCACACATTTTAAGTTCCTTGAAATCAGGAATCATGACTTTCATTGCTGTATCTCCAGATGAGCTTTCCCCAAAAAAGTAAATTAAAAATAAGAGGGTAGGGGTTAAAAGACATCATTTTCATTTTGATTCAAACATTCAAAGTTTCCTTTGAAACGAATGTGCCTGCCTCCCTGCCCCTCCTGAGGGCCCCTCACCCTCGCCTGTGCAGACAGCATCTCTTAGTGCCACCTGCTTGCTGCAGGATTCCGCACACTGGCCACGAGGGAAGCTGCTTTCCATCCCTGCTGGCTCTCTCCAGACAGGGTAGGGCTTTGGAAAGCCCCCAGGAGTGCTGCAGTTGGCCCTTTTCTGAAACCCCTCCGCCCAAACCACACCAAACCCCAGCATAAAGGAAACGTTTGGTGAAGGTCGTGTACTGCAAAGGGTGTCACTGCTGTCTGTGACGTTTAAAATGTCTTCAGTAATCAGTTTGGACAGCTTCAAATCACTCTGAAATCGCTTCTTATTGCCAAATTTGTCTTCTTTTAAAATAAGTGAATCAAAGGGGGCAACATCTCTTTCCAGAGGAAAATCTTACCCTACAGAAAAATCACAAAAGGAATCACAGCTAAGAAAATTCAACCTGCCCTGAATGCTGAAATATTAACAAAAACTATCAATGCTTAAATACTTAAGACCTCTAAACTTATTCATCTGTTTTATATAGCTACATCTCCTACTCACACCACTACCACCACATTCTTTTTTTTCTAATATCAAACTGCATGATTTGATTCTCACTTCCTGCAGGATGTCAAAAATCGTGGTGGCCCTGCCTCCCTGTGATGTTCTGGGATTGCTGACCTTGAACTCTCCATCAGTACTTAGTCAGATTGAGCACTTGGACAGAAATAGCTACCCGGAATTTCTTGCCTGTCTTGTGCCTAAGAGGCCATATGCCAAAGAATGTGTCCATAATGGAAAATTATCCAAGAAGGCTTAAAAATCTTTTTTATCTCCAATTCTTATAATTAACTCCAACTTAAGAGTTTTTGATTCTCTTTTTATCTTGATGTTTTCTTTGCATTTTGGTCTCTTTTCCTTAGATAAAGACTATTCCATACTCAACTAAAGTCATTCCTCCATCTCCACTCTAATAAAAAAGGATCCACCTATGTCTAGTGGTAAAAAGAAATCCAGCATTAAGCCAGGCATCCTAGGTGGGAGCTAAAGTGGTCCCAGATGGGTAGAAAACCCTGGCTAATGGAAGTGTAAACTGGTACAACCCATTAAATAGCATTTTGACATTGTCCTTTACATAAAAAATAGAATGTCGGGATAGCTCAGTGGTTGAACGCTTGCCTTGCAATCCCAAGGTCCAGGGTTTGATTCCAAGCTCCAGCCCATGTAAATCCTATATGCCGAACTATGACATAACTGGGGACTGCTGAGATGGCTTATGGGTGAAGGTTCTTACCTCCCATGAGGGATACCCCAGTTCCGTTCCCACTCCGAGTGACCCCACATCCACCTGTGTGAAATGAAACCATATCATAACTGATGTACAACTATAGAGACTGCTCTGGGCCCTCCCTCCTTCTCTCTCTCTCTTTTGTCTCAAAACAATAAATCTTAAAAAGAAAGGTCAAAGATATGCACACTCTATGATCCAACAATTCCATTTCATGGGTATATACCATAGAACTGAACTTTCCAATATGGCAACTACTAAATACTTGTGACTATCAATTACTAGAAATGTGACTATAGGGAAATGCAAATTACTGTATTTTCCGGCGTATAAGACGACCCCCTAATTTTACAGTTAAAACATAGGTTTAGGACTATATTCGCTGTATAAGACTATAGCCTCGGAAGTGGGGGGTAGTCTTATACAGCGAATATAGGCCTAAACCTATGTTTTAACTGTAAAATTAGGGGTCGTCTTATATGCCCGGTCGTCTTATACACCGGAAAATACAAATAAACCAGAGCTATAAGCAACAGTTTCAATGAATATTATGAACATAACTTTGAACAAAAGAACTAAGGCACAAAAGAATATATCGACACATTCCATTTGTTCTAAAGCAGACAAACTATATTGCTTAAATGTATATACATAAGTTGTAAAAGTATAAAACAAATGATTACTATAGAAGTCCAGCATGTGTTCTAAGGAGTAGAAGAGAGGCATGATAAGAGGCACACAGCCTTTTGGAGCACTTGTTTTGTTCTATTTCTTGACTTGGAAGATGATGCATGTGTACTGGCCACATAATTTTTCATGTTCTGTATGTTCATTAATTTTTACACCATTTAATTTTTTTAAAGATTTATTATTTTTGACAGAGACAAAAAGAGATAGAGATGGAGAGAGACACAGAGAAGTGGGGAGGGCCTAGAGCAGTCTCCATAGTTGCACATCATCAGTTTTTTAGACATGGTTTCATTCCACATGGGTAGGCAGGAGGGCTGCGCAGGGCAGGAACTGAGCTGGTGGCCTCCTGAATGGGAGGCATGCCCTCTTGAGCCAGGGGCTGAACGGGGGGTGGTGGTGGTGCAGAGGGCGAGAATCGAATAGGGAGTGAGAACTGAACTGGGGGCTTCCCATATGGGAAGCATACCTCACTGGGTCCACAGGGGCCGGGGCCAGGATTTGATCTTTGGTCACTGGGGCTGCAAAGTGAGTACTCAACCTGCTGAGCAATCCCAGCTTCCCCAATTTTTACAGCATTTTAAAAACACTTTAAGAACTCAAAATTAGTTTAAATAGATTAGACAAAGCTATAGTGGGAATTAGTTAAGTGGAAAATAAAACTGAAGAAATTATCTTGTATGCAGTAAAAAGACAAGGCCTTTAAAAATGTAAAAAGAGGTTAATATACATGGCAGAAAGAATGATACTAGAAGTTCTGAAACCTAAAGTCTACTCTAGCTTTGGTAGTAATTCCATGTTCACTAAAGTAGACTTGACTAAAATTCCTTTGACCTGCCATAGTTAATAATTTTATATTTTTCTTTTTCTTGTGTGGCCTCAGACTAAGTCTTGTGGCAGAGGAAACATTAGGTCATTACAACTATAAATTCTACATTGCAGCTAGTAAGTGCACTCAATATTGTAATTCACTTAAACATTAAATCTTTTATTTTTTTTCTTAACTTGGTTTACAATTTGGAAAATACTTAAAAATTCAATTTTACATTGTTCCTCTTTTGGCAAAAATGTGCTCAATTATATCAAATGATAGATATTCTAATAAAATTAAAAAAAAAATGAACACTGGATTGTACTGAATAAATTTTTTCACTTGTCCTCATTTTTATTTATTTCTGGTGGTGAATAGACAGTCCTAAGTCATTTGTCACCACAATCTAAATTCATCTTGCTTTCAAACATTTATACATAAAAATTAAAGATTTGAGAACATTGTAGTTCACCATTCTGACATGTTTTTACATGCTCAAAGCTGAGACAAACATCATTCTCTCTCTCTGTCTCTGTCTCTGTCTCCTTTTTTTGACCACTGTTGGGTAAATAAGGTTTTGGTTTTGATGACGGGGCGGGAGATGAACACCTTGGGGCCAAAAATCTGGTAACTAATTAGCAATTTGCTTATCTATTAGAAAAAGCTGAAACTAGTTTTTGACATTAATAGCGAAGAAAATAATATACTGAAGATGTTCTAATAGATTCCAAAACTGGCGAGAGAGTTATACGTGGAAAAATTCACAACCAAGAGAGTACAGTGACTCTTAGCCAGTTTCTACTAACACTCGAGAAACCTGTGGATAATGCATGGAGTTTTGGTCGTCTCCTTGGAAACCGCAGACTGACAGATTCTGCCCGCACTTGGAAGGGACACCTGGAGCTGTCGCAGGCTTCGATCTGCGCCTGCGCAGTTCCACCGCGGCTGAGTAGTAAGAGAGGCCCGGATGTAGGACGCGGATACACGCTGTTGCCATGGCAGCCGGGTCCTGGCCGCCTCGGTAGTAGCAGCTACCGAGGGGTCTCCTTCACCTTCTTGTCAGAGCTTAGAAAGAGGAGAGGAGAGCTCCCCCGGCCATCTCTGTGACTTCAGCCGCTGCATCTTACTCAGGCAGGAGGGGCTGTAGAGGAAGAAAAGGGAAGGAAGATGCGGAGATACTTGTGGGGGAACGAGGGAAAGGGGAAGCGTCTGGAACAGCTGGGAGGAAAGGCGGGGAGAAGATGAGAGGGAAGAGCCCTCCTGTTGGCGACACTCTCTTCCGAGTGCCGGTTCCATGGAGCCTGGCGCCGGCGGGAGCTTTGTCTGAGGGAAACTCCTCTGAGGGTAGCTTGGGCTGTCTTTTTTTTTTTTTTTTAAACACTCTTTTTTTTTTTATATCTTTTTATATTTATAGAGAGTAATTATTTTATCTTCAGTGCATATTTATTTTTATTTTACTTTTGACAGAAAGAGAGAGAGAGAGAGACAGAGACAGCTAGAGAACCGAACTGTGGGAACTCCCCAGCTCAGCATGTGGGTCCTGCCTGGGCCGGAGCCGGGATTTGATCCTCGGTCCTCGTGGCCTCAAAGCGAGCGCTCAACCCGCTGAGCCGTCCAGGCTTTCCCCTGGGCTGTCTTTTTGACGTATTCTTTCCTTCTTAGGAAAGAAAAGTCACTCCTAAAACGTTAGCTTCCGTGAAGAGGCTTTCATTTGGCCGGTGGTACCTTGAGACCTTAGTTACGAATGAAAATGACCACTTAATGTTCGTAAAATATTATTTATCGTCATACTTGGTGACAGATTATGAATTTAAAAACAACAAAAAAACAAAGCTACTTTCGGGATCACGGTCTTAAGGATGCTGCAGGGAGAATGGGCCAGATGATCTCATGATGTTGTTATGGGCTTGATTTTGCTTCGGTACTTACTTCATATTAAAAGGTGTTCTCTGACATTCTTTCAGTTTTCTTAGATTTTAAACAAGCATATGTTTAAAAGGCAGTGAGATAAGAGTGGAGTCAATGAATTAGATTAAACTATATTTGAGTGTTTTTAATCCTAAAAGAAAATTATCAAAACTGTGTATACATGTGGACTTAGATTTACACTAAGAGATCTGCAGTCACGTACCCACATGGGATTTAGCAGACATCCAGGAGGAAGGAATTAATTTGTCTCTTACTACAGTTCCCTATTAAAAAGGACCTGGTGCAAGCTAATTATATCGATTTTTTTACTTATGATAAACATCGAAATTTCAATGGGTGTAACTCCCAAGAAACAACTTAACTGTTAGATGATTCCGTTTGTGCAAGTTGTATTTTTGTTTGAGCGTGTTGACTGTGTACCATATGGCCAGTACCCTGGGGATGAAGATTAAAAGAACTGAAGGGGATTGAATATCCTGTGACGCATTTGAAAAAGGCTTAAGGGACTTGGTAACAAGAATTTATGCTTTATGTTCTTTGTTTATTTGGGAACCAGCCATGAGCTTCTGGAAGTTAAAGAAAAGAATGGCACTTCAAATTTGGTGCAACTTCTTACTTATTTCTCAGTCACTTCAAATATGTGTTTTTAATTATGGCATGATAGAATTGTTTAATAATACCTAATATGTTTAATTTCCAATAATTTTATTATGCTGATGCTATGTTTTGGTTTTAAATTTGAGTTTTCACATGGGTGAGAGATTCTTTGTAAATAATAAAAGATACCTACTAAAGTCTTGAGACAGCCATACATTTACAAGTTCAGTTATGTTTATTATAAAATTAAGGGAGAAAGCACTGAGGAGTTCCCTAGAAATCTTATTCTGGCAATTAGTAACTTAAATATCTAAAATAGTAAATTTCAAGATCCCTGGTCTGAAAAGAAAGCTGATTATTCTTAAGGCATTTGTGACTGGAAAAAATAATATGATTTATGTAAGTACTTTGGGTCACGATGAATTTTAGTTTATTCTACATGATTCATGGCACCCTTATTTTAATTGGTAGGTAAGTAGACATAACAGCTATGTGGTTTAGCCTGTCTTGCATCTAGGCTGTGGTAAATAAACTCACTCTGAAATACTGATTTGGTTTCTTCAGATCACCTTAAAATATTTCTCTCAACTTCTGATTTACAAATTATTTCAGATTTACTTTGAGTCCTTTAAGAAAGTCCATTTTTAATTTTTAGTTTAAAAGAAAGAAATCTCTAGAAGGAACTATAGTCCAACTAACACATTAGAAATAGTTATACTCCAATTGAATAATTATGTTGAATACTTAGTTTTTCACTGTATTTAAAACTATGTCTTGAGAGGGAAGGGAAACCAATGCCAAGAGCTGTCCAAAGGAAAGATAACATTTAAATGAAACAGACTTTAGAATGTTTTTAAATCTTGAATTTAGTTATTCAGACACTGATTATTTCAGGGAACACTTTATCATGGTACTATGCTATGCATTTGCCAACTTCTCTTGCTTTTCATGATCTGGCAGTTGTTTGCTTATTTGTATCTTATAGAAAAGGTTAGGAGGAACTGTAAGGGTCATCTAGCTTTTCTGTTTAGTTCTAAAGCTTTAATCTCCTTGAAAACATTCATGCCTGGGTCATCTTCTGGGCTATGTCCAAACATTTCCCTTGACAGGGAAGCAATACTTCAACAGGCATCTTACTTCACTTCAGGACAAGTTTGAAATTATAAACTCTGTCTTCATTTTGCCAAAATTTGCCCCTGACTTTTCAGCTCTTGATTCTAGTTTTACTACTTGATGTGATACAAGCCCAACTCTCCTTCACGGGGTAGCCATTCAAATGTTGTACAGCAGTCATCATGATTCTCCTGTGTTTTCTTTAGGTTATCATTTCCAAGGTGTTCAAGTACTCCTCACAATCTAGTTTTAAGGCATTTTACTCTTACAACCTCCCATCTTCCTTTCTCCTTCTCTGTTATCCCCCTTTCTCCTGGTTTGCTAGCCTCTGAATATATTCCAACGTGTCTATTGTTCTTTATAGTACAGGAAACGGGTACATATGTTGCCTGTATCTCAATCATAGTCTCAATTTTGGGACTCATTGACATTTTAGGTATCCTCATTTTTTTTTTTTTTAACTATTTTTGAGCTAGTGTCCACTAAAACCTATTAAAATGTTTTTTACACATAGTAATGTAAAGCCTTATCGTGGAACTTTTCTGCTGCAGCTAGTGGAAAGTTGTTCTCCCATATGCTTTCATTATCATTTGATGGCCAGCAGTCGAAGGAAAAAAAAATGTAAATCTTACTTTAGTAAACTGGCCCGAGGTCAGATAGTCTGATCAAATGCTTTGGGAGAGTAAAGGGAAGCTAATGGCCAAAACAAAGCTGTGGATATTGATTAATTCAGGCATAATATCTCTCATTTTATATCTTTAAAAATGTGCCTAGGTCTCATGTGTTCTTGACATCTGTACTTTCTACTGACTGCCAAAAAGGGTTTTAGACAACTTATTCTTACTGCAGGAACAAGACAAGGCAGGTATAGACAGGAACAGGGTCCTGTGTATTTCAGGCCCTGAAGATCAGATTTCTACAGTTCTTCTGAAACTGTACCTAATATTCTATGTACATTTAGAGAGCATTGCTCTCTCTCTCAAAAAAAATTTAAGTTAATAGTGCAAAGTGTGCAGATTACTGCTATATAGTTTTACCCTTGTCTATTTCATGACAGTTAAATCTAAATAAGGAATTTTCCCTCAGCCCTTTTCTTTTTGAAAGGTAATATGACATCACAGTGACCCCTCTCACTCCTTCCAGATCCTTCTTGAGAAACATGTTTATGTCCAGGCCACACTGGACAGTCCTATGCTATTCCATGTTTGTTAGGCTTTTCTCATGCTGTTCTCTTTGTCAGGAACAACTAATGAATTCTCATACTCAGTATTCAAAACTCATCACAGCTTTCCTTGATATTTCCAATTTTAGACAGAGTTAATTGCTTTTTTATTCTTCTTCCACAGTCCTTTATAAATACCTTATTACATTTATCTGCATTTGTTTGTGTTTGTCTTCTATACCAGACTGCAAGCACCTCAAGAGCATAGGTGTTTTTTTAATAACCTTTATAGGAATACACAAGGTCCGGAAGAAGTAATGCCCCCTTTCTATGTCTGGGATTCTATGCTAAATCTTACAAAATCATAAGCATATGTGATTTTGCTGCAGTACTTAAAAAAGCGAGTTACTTCTGTTAGACCCTGTATATAGGAATATTGCAAGTATTCAGCAAGTGTTTGCCAAAATTTTAATTATATATATATATGTATAATATAGTATGCTCACACACATATACAGACATATTATAGGTAAAGATTTATATGCTGCTTTTGTTTGAAAAATATATGCACAAAAAAATTAGCAGGGCTAGGAACTGACTTCAATTTATAGATAACTTTCGCTTAGTTCTCTTAAAAGTGACTGAATTATATACCATTTTCACAAACATTTATTAATTTTCATCTAACATCTGTATTTATTATCACTGTCTTTTAGTATTAGGCATCAGATTTTGTTTTTTTTAATGAAAAAATATTTAGAGTTAACAACAGCTTGGCTTTTATGGGAACTGGCATTTACCATGAATGAGGATCAGTTATCAATTAGTTAAAAAGCTCTCAGATCACAAATTATAGTTATACCATATAAATGAGAAGGATTGAGAAACTGAGGATGGGAATTGATATAATTGTTTCTACTTGAACATAAGAAAATGTGAATGGGGAAAGCCGGGATGGCTCAACGGGTTAAGCGCTCGCTTTGAATCCCTGGGGAATGAGGATTGAATCCTGGCCCCGGCCTGTACGGACCCATATGCTGAACTGGGGTGTGCTTCCCGAATGCGGTCAGGCCTCCAGTTCAGTTAAAAATAAATAAATAAATAAATAAATAAATAAATAAATAATATGTGTATATATATATGTATGTGTATGTATATATATATATATATGTATGTGTATGTATATATATATATGTATGTGTATGTATATATATATGTATGTGTATGTATATATATATGTGTGTGTGTATATATATACACACACACACACACACACACACACACACACACACACACACCTATATATATATAATTAAAAAGAAAGAAAAAGAAAATGTGAATGAGTGAGACTAAGAAGCTAAGTCATGTGCTCTGACCCGGACAAGGCATTTTAATGGTGTGCAGGGAATGTAGGAAATCCTTCTCCAAGCCTCAGATAGTCTTATCTGCCTCTTTAAGTCTCCTTGTAAATTTGGGTTTCAGGAACTTGGGGAAGGTGAGATAGTGGTTAGGAGTGGTACACTTAGAAAATGCCTGGCCTTTGCAAGTCTCTTAGAGTATACTGGTACATGTTTATTCTGAACATTTCATGCTTTGTGTGTCTGTGTGTTAATTAGCTTACCTTCAACATTAATCTTTATACTCCACCCTACCCTGAAAGTGGACCTTACATACCGTAGATCAAACTTGTCCAACTTGCGGCCTGTGTGCCTCATGCGGCCCAGGACAGCCTTGAATGCAGCTCAACATGAACTCATAAACTTTCTTAAAATATTATGAGATAATTTTTTTGTAATTTTTTTAAAGCTCATTAGCTATCATTATGTTAGTGTATTTTATGTGTGGTCTAGGACAGTTCTTCCAGTAGGGCTCAGGGAAGCCAAAAGATTGGACACTCCTAAATAGAGCTTATATCTCTTCATCTTATAGCATTATTTTTTAACACACAGAAAATGGATGAAAATAAAGATACCGATTCAAAAGAAAGTGAAGACTATGAGGATGACTTTGAAAAGGACCTGGAGTGGTTAATTAATGAAAAAGAAAAAAATGATGTCAGCATAATAGAGGTATATATATATATATATATATATATATATATATATATGTTATATATATATATGTGTGTGTGTATCTATATATAAATTACCAGCAGCATTCATAATGACATTAACAAAGTGCTTTGTAATTCTTGAAGAGTTTCACATTATCTCATCTAAGCCTCAGAAAATTTCTTTGATATACATAGAACAAGTATCATTATACTCATCTTATAGATAAGAAAATTGAGGCATTATATGTTATAGCCAAAGGCATAGAACATATATGAGAGAACAGGGATTAAGTTAGCACTTAATAAAGCTAAAATTACAATTTTGAAATGATAATTTATATAACTAAATAACAATTGCATCAAAAGAAAACTGAATACAGTTAATTTCTATATGAAATCAGTGTATATGAACTTGGGTAAAATCATGGGTTTATACTTTTAATATAAATGAAAAACTAAGCAAATTCTCAAAAAACATGGTCTTTCAGCTAATATTTGAAACATTAAGAAAGAATTAGCTCTTCATGGGAATGAATGTAGAGAAAAAAGTAAAGGGTCCTTTACTTTCTTTTTTTTCCTTCTAGAAAATCTGATCTAGAGGTAAAAATTTATCAGGAATTTGGATTTAGGTCCTGCAGAAAATAGGAGCAGTAAAGTCTGAAGAGATGATAAGAACCTCAAAATGATTAGGGCTTGACCAAGAGCAGCGTAATGGTCTTATAAGGAGAAAACATTAAAAAAAATATTCTTCTGAAAATTTAAAAAGGAAAATCCTACAGATGGAGGAATATTAAAGTAATATTTTATTATATATTTACCTTTTTATGCATTAACATAAAAAATTTAAATGTCATTATAGCACTTAGTAGCATAAAATTCAAATTTAGAGTCAATTTTTTCCTTAAGTGCTGCTGTCACATGTATTTCTGCTGGGTGCTCATAAACATGAGTTAGAATATTATGATTGTAGTATTAGCAAGAAGCACATATATTTTCCCATTCATAAAATAAATTACAGGAATATAAAAAAATTATGGAGATTCTACATATAAATGGACAAACTGTCTCAATTTTTACTGAAAAGAGAACTCAATATCTTTTTATTAGATGGCTTTTGAGAACAAAGAGAATATTAAACAAGAATCTAAAGAGAATGAAACAGAACTAGAACACACCAAACAGCTTTCTGATCCTGACAAAACTTTGAAGGATGAGGTTTCACCAAGAAGAAATGACTTCATTTTTGTACCAAGTATTCAGCCTTTAGACCCCATATCTGATTCAGATAGTGAAAATTCTTTCCAGGAATCCAAACGGGAAAGCCAGAAAGACCTAGAGGAAGATGTGGATGAGGAAGTAAGAAAATATATTATGGAAAAAATTATGCAAGCCAACAAACTTCTACAGAATCAACCTGTGAATGATAAAAGGGAGAGAAAACTTAAGTTTAAGGACAAATTAGTTGATCTGGAAGTTCCTCCACTGGAAGACACTAACTACAAAAATTATTTTGAAAATGAAAGTAACATGTCTGGAAAACTGTCCGAGTTATGTATTTGCAGTGAATTTGAACAAGAAAATGTGCTGTCACTTACTGATGGTAGTCATGAAGAAAACAAAGATAGGCAGATACTGGTAGAGAGAGATGGAAAGTTTGAACTTCTGAATTTACAAGACATTGAAAGTCAAGGGTTTTTGCCCCCCATTAATGTTAATAGAACTGAAAATGAACCTCAGCAATTGTCACCCAGATCTTCCAATTCATCTGTCAGTGATGTCAAAAAAGAAGAGCCTATAGCAAAGATTCATGGCTCATCAACAGAAGAGGCACTGGCTTTTATCCCTCAGCCACCGTCCAACTCCAAGACTTGTCCAAGCCCTGCTGCCAACTCAGATTCAAGTAAGGGGAATGGAAAGTCCAAGCACAGAACACCGTCTGAGAACGTATTTCCAGTGACCTCAACATATTGTCTTTCCCCTCGACAGAAAGAACTGCAAAAACGGCTTGAACAAAAGAGAGAAAAGCTAAGGAGAGAGGTGAGTGCACAAGTGGGCATTATATTGAAAGTAGAATACATGTTCATGTTTTACAAGTGTGGTAGATATTGAAATAGTTATTCAAAGTATTGGGTATGTTTGCTTGTTTTGTTTTGCTTTTCTGTTGTTAGAGTAAGTGGTTAAGTGTTAAGAATGTGTATTTATGGAATAAACATGGTGATTTCCTTGGTCCTTTCTTGTAAGGCTCACAAGGCACAGTAAGGAACGACCTGTTTTAGAGCTAGAGTAGATCTCAGTGATGACATCATTAGAGCCTTTCATTTAAAAGATGAGACTCAGAGAAGTTAAGTGACTGCTTAAAGTAACCTTGATATGACAGTTTAATACCAAAAGTAAACTAAGAAGTGAAGAAGAGACCCAAGGATTTCCTGAACAGTATGGATATATTGTACACCTATATAACTGTAGGCTTTATCTCTACAGTTTAATTTATCTGAAAAAAATCATTTTCTAAGCAAATTAGAGGCCCTGTTTTTGTTTTTTAAAGATTTATTTTATTGTTTGAAAGAAAGTGAGAGAGAGGGAGACAGAAGTGGGGAGAGCCCTAAGCAGTCTCCATAGTTGTACATCATCAGCTATGACATAGCTTCATTCTACACAGGTGGATGTGGGACTGCATGGGGTGAGAACTGAACTGGGGCCCTCCTACATGGGAGGTGAGAACTTTTTTTTTTTTTTTTTTTAAAGGTAAGTTAGGTTGTTTTTTTTTTTTAATATATTTTATTTATTTATTTATTTATTTATTTATACAGAGAGAGAGAGAGAGAGAGAGAGAGAGAGAGAGATATACAGAGACAGAGAGAGAACTGAACTGGGGGAGCTCCCAGTTCAGTACATGGTTCCACACGGGCCGGGACCGGGATTCGATCCTCGGTCCCCGGTGCTGCGAAGTGAGTGCCCAACCCACTGAGCCATCCCGGCTTCCCCAGTGAGAACTTTTATTGCCATCCCAGTGGTTACAGTTGTGCCACAGTTCAGCATGTAGGTTTGCACAGGCTGGGGCCAGAATTTGATCCCTGAACTTCATGGTTGCAAGGCAACTGCTCAACCTTTGAGCTCTCCTGGCATCCCATTTCTTTGTTTTTAAGGAAGCCCAATTTTAAGATAGAAAATTTTAGAGGCAGGGAATTCTAATTCGGATCACTCTACTCTAACTCATATACAATTTTGTAATCTTCCATTAATGCTTTTTGATATTCTTTCCACCAGGAAGAACAGCGGAGAATAGAAGAAGAGAAAGAAAAGAAAAAGGAGAATGACGAGGTATTTAAAGCATGGTTGCAAAAGAAAAGAGAGCAGGTCCTAGAAATGAGAAGAGTTCAGAGAGCAAAGCAAATTGAAGACACAAATAACAGAGTAAGTATACAGATGTGAAAGCTGAATTTATTTACATAATGGATTCCGAATATCAGACTAAGAATCTCTGGGAGAAGTAGGGCAGGATGTACCCAGGTAAAAGATGCAACATACAGACGACTTTACAATTGCATCCTAAGAAGCCTTGTATAAATCAAATGATTCCTATTTTATTCAAATTTTATAACACTGAAAATGGAAAACTAATTTTTTCAAGGTACTATAACTTTGATATTCAAGTAGGACAAAGACCACACACACACACACACACACTTTTACACCTGCCTTAAGAAGTGTGTTTTCATGTGCTCTTATTTTTACCAATATGATAGGTAGGAAATACTGTTTGATTGTAGTGTTATCTTTAGCAAGCTTAAATATCTATAGCTGTTCAAATTTTCTTTTCATAGAAAATTTCTTTAAAGATTTATTTTTATTGTTTTTGACAGAGACAGAGAGAGACTGAGAGAGACAAATGGGGGAGGGCCCAGAGCAAACCCCATAGTTGTACGTCATTAGTTTTCCATATGGTTTCACTCCACGGGTGGTCGCGGGACTACACAGGGCAGGAACTGGGCTGAAGGTCTCCCGTATGGGAGGTACCCCCCCATCCTCCCCCTGCAAGCTGGGGGACTCCTACATGGGAAGCATGCCCCGTATGAAAGCTGAACCAGGGGCCTCCCACATGGGAAGCTCACTCTGGTGAGAACCAAACTGGGAGCACATCCCAGTTCAGCATGTGGGTCCACACAGGCTGGGGCTGAGATATCCTCAGACCCCAGGGTTTCAGGACAAGTGCTCAACCCACTGAGCCATCCCGGCATCCTCTCTTTTCATAGGAAAATTCTTTGTCAACATTTCTATTAGGAATATTGTTTTTTTTCTTTTCAATATATGTGAACTCTATGCATTATGAACATTACTTCTTTGAGAGATCTGCTGTATTCGTTTTTAAAAAAATTTTTTGTAATACAAAAATGTTTGATTTTATATGACTGAATTTTCAAACTATAAAAAGAAATCCTGAAAAAAATTAAGACAACCATTTAAAGCATGGTATAAAACCCTGCATTTAATCTGAGATTATTTTTTCAGTTCAATATTCAAAGTATATCCAGACACCCACCCACCACCCTAATCCAAACCACTGTTACCTATTGCAATAGCCTAATAACTGATCTCCTTTCTTCCACCTTGCCTCCCCTATTCTGTTCTACTTCCCACACAGTAGCCAGAGCGAACCTTCTAAAATGTAGGATCAGTTGTGTCAGTTATGCTTAGAAACCAATGGCTTCTCTCAAAATAAAATCCAAAGTTCCTGCTAAAGCTTACAAGATTGTACTTGTACATCCTCTGATTCTCGTTACTTCTCTGATATCAGCCCCTTCATTACAGTTTCATTTTAACTTCTTTGCTGTTTGTTGAACATGCAAAATACAGTCCCTTCAGATCCTTTGCTCTTATGTTACCAGTGCTTTAAATATTCTCTCCAGGTATCTCATAACTTGCCCCCTCACTTTCTAAATACCATCTTCTTTACCTTATTATTACACTCTCTCCTTGCCACACTTTAAAATTGAGTTATCAATCAATCAGTTAATTAATTGATCACTTCTTTTTATCCTCCCATCTAGAACAATATTGCCTAGTACAACTTTCTGTGATCATGGAAATTTCTATATCTGTACTGTCCAATAAAGTAGCCACTGGCCATTGTGTGGCTATTAAGCACTTGAAATGTAGGTAATGTGACTAAGGTACTAAATGTTAAATATTATTTGAGTAGCCTAATGTAGGTTTGGATACTAGGAGTGTAGGTAATGAGGTTGGCATTACTATGAAAAATTGTTGAGTGGGACCTTCATACTTGTAGGGTCTTATAGGGAGGGTCTGAAAAAGTCATTTTGGTTTATTTAAATTAAGCAAAAGCTTGTTTTTGTAATTAGCAGGAAAACAGAGACCCACACCAAGCTTTTCGATTATGGCTTAAAAAGAAGCATGAAGAGCAGCTGAAAGAAAGAAAGACAGAAGAGCTGCGAAAGCAAGAGGAATGCTTATTCTTCCTTAAAGGGACAGAAGGCCGTGAAAGAGCCTTTAAACAGTAAGTCAAAGGCAGGGCACCCCCTACCCCCTTCTTCAAGATCACTTTATTATAAAAAGTTATGTAATCAAGCTTGAAAAAGACCTGAAATATTTGATCTCTAGCATTACATTTTTGTTCACTTTTAAATCCACACTTTAAATAATGTGGGAGAAATTTCTCTTAACTCCATACCTTGCAGAATACTGATGCCATTCTTTCTTCAAGGTAGTTTCAATACTAAAATTATTTCTTATGGCACCAGTGTGATAGCCTGTGATAGCTTACCATTTGTTCATTTGTTTGTTGTTTTGCTAATTTCTTAGAGAAATGCATCAAAGATTGATTACCCTACATAGTCCTCAGAAAAATTGAATAAAGCATTGCAGTTACCAAGAAGTGTTTTTCCATAAAGAAAGGCAGTCAGGCAGAGGAGGAAGATATATAGACCAAATGAAAGGAGATCTGGGCACATTTTTTGGTAATTTAAGACAATCCTGATCTCTTTTCAGTTACCTGGGTAAGACCTTGCATTCTAATTCTGAGGAAACAGGCCTGGCTTCATAATTTTGTCCATAAGCCTTGTAAGGGAGGGGAGTGAACATTGAGTCTTATTGCTTGAAGTTTCTGTTTCTTTATCCTTCCTTCCTGCCTGCCTTGCTTTGTCTTCCCTTCCCTGTTTTTATTTGTTTTTGTTTTGCTATATTTCTTTGCCTCTTTTTTATTTTATTTTAAAATATAACCTTTTATTATCCAAAGCAGTATTGTGCATTGTGGAAATGTAGGGATAAAGTCACATTTTCAACACCCAGAACTCACTCTTTTCTTAGTGCATATCTTCTACATATTTTTGTGTATTTATAATTTAAAAATAGAAATTAAGATCATACTTTTGAAAAAAGATTTATTTTATTGTTTGAGAGAAGATGAGAGAGAAAGAAGTGTTGAGGGCCCAGAGCAGTCTCCACAGTTGTACATCATTAGTTGTCACATGGTTTCATTTCACACAAGTAGATGTGGGGCCATGTGGGACAGGAACTAAACCAGGGGTATACCGCATGGGAGGTGAGAACCTTTGCCTCTGAGCCATCATAGCAGGACCAGTGGTGCTGCATCTCAGCATATGGGTTTGCATTGGGCCACGGCTGGGAATTGAGGCAAACTCAACTGCTGAGTTATCCCGGCATCCCAAAAATAGAAATTGGGATCATATACTTTTAAATTTGTTCTTCAAACTGCTTATTTTCATTAGTGATCTCATTTATATCCAGCCCATAACCATTTTTATCCCAGTTGACTCCCAAAATGACTACAGTTAATTTGTTCATACTAGTATATAATTCAGAACTACACAACATTGGGTTGTGATGTTTCTTAAGTCTCTTTTTTTACTAACACAATTATTTAGCTTTATTACTGAAAAAAAACTATATATGCAATTATGTATATTTGTGTGTATATATATATATATACATATATATCCATCCATCCATACATACATATATATATATATATATATATATATATATATATATACATAGAGACATGCATATATTTGTATATATACACACATACCCCACTGACATCAGATAATGTATGTTGGTATACAATTTTTTAAAAATTATTTTTGATGTTATTTTACTTTAGCAAGCTTTATAGACTTAAACTTGTTAGAATGTAGACTCTATTCACTTTTTAAAATATTTTTCTGTGATTAGGCTTATTTTTCCATTTTAAAGAACTATTTTATGCACTGAAAGCAAAAGTTGTACACTTCCTCTGCCAAGAAAAGCACAGCAGCATGTATGCATGCTGACATTCTTTACTGGATTATGTTTTAGAATACAGTTATTTGGAATCTATCAAATCTATCTTATTGGCTTAGAAAATCATATTTTAAAAAAGTATAGGGCCTATATCACATATAAAATACTGTTTTTATTACTAAAAACATAATTATGTTGGCAATTTCATTATAAGACAAACTTAATTTCAAACATTTGATACCAAATGTAACTATAATTCTTTTTTAAATATTTATTTTTATTGTTTTGACAGAGAGACAGACAGACAGAGACAGAGAGAAGGGGGAGGGCCCAGAGCAGTCTCCATAGTTGACAGCATTAGTTTTCCATATAGTTTCACTCCACAGGTGGGCATGGGGCTGTGCAGGGCAGGAACTGGGCCGGGAGCCTCCTGCATAGGCCCCAGCAAGAACTCAACTGGGGGCACACCCCAGTTCAGCATATGGGTCCGCATGGGTCAGGGTCGGGATTCGATCCTCGGGCTCTGGGGCTGCAAAGCAAGTGCTTAACCCTCTGAGCCATCCCAACTTCCTCTAACTATACTTTTTTATGGGAGCCTAGGGCATAAGCCTGGAATTTTTCAGTTAATACTTTAATATAAGTTGTGCTGTGACTATAGCATTTAAATGTAAAGAAACTCAATTTCCTTTGTCTATATAGTAATATAATAACTTTATGACATGAAGAGCCTTTTCAGATTGATATTTACCAGATCTGATCATCTCTTTTTACAGGTGGCTAAGAAGGAAACAGATGGAAAAACTAATAGAGCAACAATCTATTAAAGAAAGAACTAGACAGCTCCGACGAGAAGCACAGCGTTCTAAACAGTTACAGAATCAACTATGTAATATGTCAGAAGCCAGATCTTTTCATTTTACTGATCATTACAACTGAAGGTTATCTATTAAATACTTCATTTTGAAGCTGCTATCCTCAAAATTTTGGATCACTTTTTTTATGGCCTTTGGTGCTTCGTGATATGCTAAATTATAGAAATAGTACATATCTTTTGTTGATGTTACAGTGAGTTTATCCTTTTTTTTAAACATTAGAACAAAATAAATTTCTTTTCTTGCAGTGTTGGAATGTGTTATACCATCCATGCAACAAATTGAATAACAAATTAATTCTGCATTCATTTACTTATAAAGTATTTTAACATTTCTACCTGGAAAGAACACAAGAAAGGGATATATTTCTATTCTTAGTTCCTATTGTCATTTAAAGTCACAATAGAACATTTTATGAGGCAGAAGGAGTGACTCCTTAAACAAGCCTGGCTCAAGGCCTTATACAAATTCCTATTTATATCAGCTTTGAATTTAAATGGCTGTGGCAAGCTAAGCAATAGGATAGGCCTACTTCCACATGTTCTTTAAAATAAAATAAAAAAATAATCATGCCTACTATGTAAATTAGCCAGCTCTTACTGAGAATTTATAGTATACCTGATTTTGTTGTAAATGCTTTATGTAAATAATTTGATATATGAGGGATGTCTGGAAGAAACCCAGCTATTGTCAACACTCGTATAACGAAAATAGTTGCATGGCTGGATACTTTCTGGGCAGCCCTCGTATATGAGGGAACTATAGAATTGAGCTGTTTGCTCACAGACTGATCTGTGATTGCAAAATCCTCTTAAAGTTACAAACTTTGGTAGACATTTGTGAAATATTTAAGTCTATTATAGGAATTAAATGTGTGTACCCTTGAATGTTTAAGCATTTAAAGCTGTGGTTCCCAACCTTTTTGGCACCAGGGACTGGTTTCATGGAAGACAATTTTTCCACATGCAAATGGAGGTAGGGGTGGGGGAGATGGGAATGCAGTTTACAATAGGGTTCCTGCTCCTATGAGAATCTAATGCTGCCTCAGATCTGACAGGAGACTGAGATTAGGCAATAACGTGAGCGATGAGGAGTGGCTATAAAGATGAAGCTTAGCTCACTCACTGGTTGCTCATCTTCTGTGTGGCCCTGTTCATAACAGGCCATGGACCAGTAAACAGGCCATGGCTGGGGGTTGGGGACCTGATTTAAGGGGTAGAGGACAAAAGTAAACTTGTAAACGTGATGGAAAGTGATGAATCACTATAGCTGTATTAAAGCTTCAAAAGACAAGGTTGTGATCAACTGGATATTTGTACCTTAATCATTTGACCCTAAATTAGAAAACAGATAACTCTTCGATTCCATCTCAACTTTTTTTTTTTTTTTAAGATTTTACTTGAGAGGAGAGAGTAAGAGAGAGAGAGAGAAAAAAAAAAAGGGAGAGAGCCCAGAGCAGTCTCCATAGTTGTGCATCATTAGTTGTGACAGAGTTTCATTCTACACAGGTGGATGTGGGGCCACGTGGGGCAGGAACTGAACTGGGGACCTCCCACCATCGAGTCATCCTGGTGTTTACCAGTTGCACTGCAGTTCAGCATATGGATTTGCATGAACTGGAGTCAGGATTCAATCCCCAGACCTTGCAGTTGCAAGTGCTCAACCTGCTGAGCTATTATCCTGGCATCCCCAATGCTGTCTTAATAATATTGTTTTCCAATCCATAAACACAGGATGTCTTCATTTAGTGAAGCAATGTTTTGTAGTTTTCAGTGTGCAAGTCTTTTACCTTCTTAAATTTATTGATAATCTTTTGGATTCTATTATAAATGAAGATGTTCTTTAAATTTCCTTTTTGGGTTGTGTACTCAAACCACACACACACAATTGATTTTTGTGTATTAAAGTTGTACCCTGCAACTTTGCTGAAAGTATTAGTGCTAGATTTTTTTTTTTTTTGGAATTTTCTATACTTAGGATGTCATCTGCAAATAGAGATAGTTTTCCTTTTCCAAACTAGATGCCTTTGATTTATTTGACAGATTACTCTAAAACTTACAGTATAATGTGGAATAGTAGTGATGAAAGTGGGCGTCCTTGTCTTGTTCTGATCTTTAGTATGAAAGTTTTTAGTCTTAGTATGATATTAGCTGTGGGTTTTCCATAAATGCCCATTATGAAGTTGAGGTAGTTCTATTATTTCTCAATTCTACTTCTGTTCTTCTATTCAGGTTTCAGAGTGTTTTGATCTTGAAAGTGTGTTGGATTATATTAAATGCTTATTCTGTGTCAAATGAAACGATCATGAGGTTTTTCTCCTTTGTTCTATTAATGTGCTGTATTGCATTGGTTGATTTTCTTATGTTGAACCACCCTTGTATTCGAGATAAATATCACTTGGTCATGGTGTATCCCTTACTATGCTGTTGCATTCAATTTGCTATTAACACGTTGCGTACGGCGGGGCTTAAAACCCTCATACCCCTCTGTTCCGGCAGGTATTTAAATGAGACCACGTTGAAATGAACTCTTCTCTTTAAAATGCTATTGCTTCCATATTATTTATAATTTTTCAATGAAATTTTTTGTACTTACGTAAATTTATCCATTGATAATATTTGCTCGTTATATATCAACCAAACCTCATTAATTAAATAAATCTTGCAAAAAATAAAGGTCAAGTGTAAAAACGAGAATTCTCGTTACCCATCCTTAACACATGGCTCAGAAAAAACGAAGATTCTCGTGATCCGTACGCAATGTGTTAATAGTATTTTGTTGAAGATATTTTCCATCTATTAGTATATTTGTGATAGTGGTCTGTAGTACTTTTTTCTTGTAGTGTCTTTCCTATCAGAGGAATACTGGCCTCATAGAATGAGTTAGGAAGTGTTCCTTGTTCCCTACTCTTTCATTTGTTTGGAAGAGACTGAGAAGGATTGGTATTAATTCTTTAAATAGTTGGTAGAATTCATAAGTGAAACTTTCTGGTGCTGAACTTTTGTGGGTTTTTTTTTTTCTTTTTCTTAGTTTTAGGTCCACAGCAAAATTGAGCAGTAAGAGTTCCCATATATCTTCTGCTTTCCCCTCCTCCAAACCTTGACTGCCAGTATCCCTCACAAAAGGGGGACATTTCTTATCATCAGTGAACCTACATTGAAAACATCTTTATTATCCAATGTCCATAGCTTACATTAGGATTCACTCTTGATGTTGAGAGGTTTTTGATTACTGATTTAATCTCTTGCTATAGGTTTGTTTGTATTTTCTATTTGAGTCTGTTTTGGTAAATTTGTTTCTAGGACTTTATCCATTTCATCTAGGTTAATTCGTTGGTGTGGCTTTTTCTTTTTCATTTCTATTAAGTTGGCAATAATGCCTCCACTTTCATTTCTAATTTTAGTTATTTGCGTCTTTTCTTTTTTCTTAGTCTGCATATAGGTTTGTGAATTTAGTGGTTTTATGTTTTTTTTTAATATTTATTTATTTATTTTTGACAGAAAGAGAGAGAGAGAGAGAGAGAGAGAGAGAGAGAGAGAGAGAGAGAGAGAGAGAGAGAGAAAGAAAGAAAGAAAGATATACAGAGACAGAGAGAGAACTAAACTGGGAGAGCTCCCAGCTCAGCACGTGGTTCTGCACGGGCCGGGGCCGGGATCCGATCCCTGGTCTCCGGCTCTGCAAAGTGAGCGCTCAACCCACTGAGCCATCCCGGCTTCCCCAAATTTAGTGGTTTTAAAGAACTTACTTTTGGTTTCCTTGATACTCCGTTATTTTTAAAGATTTATTTTTATTGTTTTTGAGAGAGAGAGATACAGAGACAGAGACAGAGAGAAGGGGGAGGGCCTCGAACAGTCTCCATAGTTGCACATCATTGGTTTTTCCACATAGTTTCATTCCACAGGTGGGCACGGGGCTGCACAGGGCAGGAACTGGGCTGGGGTCTCACCCTGGTGAGAACTGAACTAGGGGCACTCCCCAGTTCAACATATGGGTCCGCAAGGGCTGGGGCCGGGATTCGATCCTCATTCCCCGGGGCTGCAAAGTGAGCGCTTAACCCACTGAGCCATCCAGCTTCCTTCCCTCTTGTACAATTTTTTTTTGTGGTAAAATATATATAAAATTGACCATTTTTAAATATACAATTCAATGGCGTTAAGTACATTTATATTGTTGTACAAACATCACCACTTTCTAGCTTTACAATTTTTCATCATTCCAAACTGAAACTCTATTATAAACAAAACCTTCTCGTTTTGCCTTTCTCTAACACCTGAGAACTACTATTCTACTTTGTCTCTATGATTTATTTCAGGCACTTCATATAGGTGGAATCAAACTCCCCCCCCCCATTTGTTTGTTTCTCATTTCACTTAGTGTAATGTTTCTAAATGTTCATCTGTGTTGTGGCATATATAAGATTTTTATTCCTTCTTAAAGCTGGATATTCCATTGCATCTATATATACCACATTTTGCTTATCCATTCATCAGGTGTTTGTGTTACTTCTACCGTTGGCTATTGTGAATAATGCTGCTGTGAACACTTGTATGCACATATATGAGTCCTTGTTTTAAATTCTTTTGGGTATCTACCTAGAAGTAGAATTGCTGGATCATATGGTAATTGTATGTTTAATTTTTTTTAGGAACTGCCATACTGTCTTCAGTAGTGGTTGTACCATTTTATGTTCCCACCAGCAATATATAAGGGTTCCAGTTTTTCCACATTCTTGTTATTTTGCTTTTTTGATAATAGCCATCCTAAATGGGTGTGGAGTGCTCAATTTGCATTTCCCTAATGGTTAGTAATGTTGAGCATCTTTCAATGTCTATTGGCCATTTGTATGTCTTTTTTGGAGAAATGTCTATTTATGTCCTTTGCCCATTTTTAAATTGGATTGTTTACTTTTTGGTTTTGAGTTGTAGTTCTTTATTTACTCTGGACACTAGACCCTTAGTACCCATAGTTTGCAAATATTTCCTCCCATTCTGTGGGTTGCCTTTTTATTCTGTTGACATTGTCCTTTGATGTACAAAAGTTTTAAATTTGGATGAAATTCAATTTTATCTATTTGTCCGTTTTTGTTGCCTCTGCTTCTGGAGTCATGTCCAAGAAATCACTGCCAAATCCAGTGTCATGAAGTTTTTCTTCTATGTTGTCTTCTAAATTTTATGCTAAGTAAAACCGAAGGAAATGCTGAAGAATCAATCATAAATAGTATAAGCTAGATGAAGACGGACTGAAACACATTATTCTGGGGGAAAAAAATCGATACTGAAAATAAGGAAGGTGCAGAAATTTATTGCCATTCAAAAAGATAAATATAACTCAGATGAATCAGACCAAAAAATAACCATTAAGTTGACATTAAAATATATTGTTTGACCAGATTTGTTTTTTGAAGATTTCTCCATTGACAGGCAGGCACTTCTATAACTAATCAGTGAAATTTGGTATAAACATGTTGTGGATATTTATAGAGGCCTATATAAAAGGATGTTTTGTGATTGTCCATCATAAATAAACAATAGCTATTATATAAATTCATTGATGGATTGCATGCTTGAGTTTGTACAAGGTTCTAGAGAGATCTTATTTTCTATACCATATTTTATATATATCAAGTTGGATATTCCTGTTGTGTTACATTTGTCAAAATGAGCTCAGTATTTAGAATGTTTCTTCTACATATGTCAAGTTACATCCATTCAAAATATGGACTCCCCTGCACAAAACCAAGTGAGACTATGTTTTACCGAAGCACTTGTTAATATGGCTGTAAAACATTTCTAATTTTGGTAATATATAGCATTTAGTTTTAAAAGATTAGTCCCTTCACCTATAGTATTTTTCAATAAGTCTCCTTTGTACCCTAAAAAGAAAAAGGCTACTCCCTCTCCCAACTCCCCTGACAGCTATTATTATTTCAGAATAGGGGTCAGAAAACTTTTTCTGTAAAGGGAGAGACAATAAATGTTTTAGGCTTTGCAGCTCTGTTTCATCAACCCAACTCTGCTGCTGTACTGCAAAAAACCCACCATAGACAATGGTCAATGAGTGGGTGTGGCTGCCTATGACCCATGGCTATCGTGTGCCAAAGGCTTGATTTTGGTTAAATTAATCTGTTCAGATAAAATATATCACCAGATAAACTGTAACTAAGGGCCTAAAAGAAAGGCATACAATTTTTTTTTTCCTTTTAGAGTCCTTTAAAAAAAGCATCATGTAATGCCTAGAAAGCATCCTCTAAATATATCTACATAGTTTCATTCTTTTCTTACCCTGAGATATTTGCTAAGAAAGGGTAGTCTAATACATGAAACATCTTTGGGGACATCCCATTTATTATTTAAATAGGAAGTGAGATTACTTCTAGCATTATAAGACCCCACCCCCCAAGTGCCTGTAGCATGCCTCCAATGTACTAAATGTTAAAGGACAGTAAGTTCTCCCTGGCAGTGATTGCAGCAATTGAAAGTTATATTTTCATATCTAGTATAGGGGTGGAATCGTCCAATATTTTTCTTTGTAGCAAGTAAGGTTGTTGGTGAAGGCTCAGAAAATGGATTATCAGGTGAGCTTTCTGTACAGGTAACTGGGTCCAAAATGCCTAGAACCTAGGGAAAATAAGAAGTAATATCAGATATATGCAGTAGCAACTGTAAACGCCCTTCATTTTATTGATGTATGACTACCTATAAAGTTCCATTTCACTAATATGTACGGTATTTTTCCATGTATAAGATGCCCCCATGTATAAGAAGACCCTTATTTTTCTAACCCAACATTAAGAAATCAATACATGGGTTACCCCTGTGTATAATATGACCCCTAATTTTTGGTCTAACAGTTTTAGACCAAGTATCATCTTATACACAGAAAAATACAGTAACTACCATAAAAAATAACATCTGAATGATGAATTTTATTAGAGAACTTAAACCCTTTCTCAAAAAGCTCTAAATTGAACAATGATCTCTCTAGTTATTGCATTACTTAGTTTAACTTTTTTTTTTTTTTAGTAATGTTCTCTTAGGGATACTGATGAAAAAGCATGACAACTAGAAGAAAATAAGGTTATATCAATTCTATCTTAAGTGATGCCAATTTTTATCTTTAACCAAAAGTATCTACTACCTTACTTCTTCAATTGAAATCCTATTTCAAAGTTTTTGATCACTTACAAAATCAATGGCTTTTCATTTTTCTTTTTCTAATTTATATGCAGTACATTATGCTAACCATCATGTTCTTGTTTCTTAGGTTTTATGGACAGCCTGCTCTCCTAATTCTTCTGCTCTGACTTTCTTATTCTGTTTCCTTTTCTGAGACCCACAACAGGAGAAATTCTTGGGTTGAAAAAATTCTCCAAGGAAGGGCAAGGATAGCATGGTAACTGTGGCTCATAGTTCCTGTTTCTTATGCTCATTTCCCCCCAACCATCATCAGGTGATGAGGATGGGTTATGATACAAAGGAGGTAGGCATTGCAATTGGAAAGGAATTGTGAAAAGTAGTGATTCCATAAGCCAAGGGAAAGAAGGAGCAGTCACTTATATCAAATGCTATTGGCAGCAACCACAGTAGGCAGTGCCATAATTTCCCAGGAAAAAGAAGAGAAAAGGAGAACAGAAAGGATAAAGATGATGAGTTCAATTTTAGGTACTGATTGATTTAGTAAATAGCTGAGTACCTACTGTGTACAAAGAATTACACCAGACCTTGAGGAAACATAAGACAGTCCCCACCCTTAAAACGCTTATAATTTGGGAGATGGAGAATCAATTATAATTACAATTTAACATGTTAAAGAGCTATTATATGTACAAAATGCAATGAAAGCCTGGAGGAAGAAACATGTAGGTTTGACAGTGAGATTCAGGAAAGGCTGATTCTTAAAGGCAGAGAGGTGCTGGAAGGCCAGTTGAGACAGAAGGAAAAGACTGTACACAGGCATGACATACAGTGGCATATCTGGAATAAAAAGTGATTAACTGCTGAAATGTGAGTTGAGTGTTTGTTGAGGTGACACCTGGGAAATGATCCTTGAGAAAGGAAGATGGAGTAAAGATGAAAATCCTAAACAATATGAAAGAATTCAGAATCGTCAAACTGGGATCTGTTTGAACAGAAGTACCATGATAAATGGATTGACCTTTTTGGAAGGTTTGGCATTTTTGAAACAACTTCCTGGCAGTAGAGGATGGCCTAGAGGCAGGTGAAAAATAAGAATGGTGGGGAGGCTGCTGATAAGTCCAGGCTGGAGGCAAGTTGTTTGAACTTGGGAGAGGGGGTAAATTAAAAGGAACTGATAAAATCTGTAAAACCAACAGGATTAGGAGGATGAAGGAAATAATAAAAATGATAGCTACCATTGAGAAATTACTATATATTGAAATCTGCTATGGGCTTCATATGCATTATTTTATGGATTAAAATATCCCTACCTAATAGGCATAGATCACTAAGATAGGGAGTACAGAAGAAGCAGGTTATTTTTCTTCCTTCTTTCCTTCCTCTTTCCCTCCTACCCTCCCGCTTCCTTCAAAGATTTTATTTTATTGTTTTGAGAGAAGATGAGGGAAAGAGAGAGAGAAGGAGAGGGGAGGGCCCAGAGCAGTCTCCATAGTTGTACACCATTAGTTCTATCATGGTTTCATTCCACACAGTGGGTGTGGGGCCACATGGGGCGGGAACTGAACCAGAGGCCTCCCACAATGGAGATGAGAACCTTTACCACCAAGCCATCCTGGCAGTTACCAGTTGTGCTGCAGTTCAGCATATGAGGTTTGCATGGACCAGGGCTGGGAATCAAACCCCAGACCTCATGATTGCGAGGCAAGTGCTTAATCGCTGAGCAATCCCAGCATCCCCCCTTTTCTTTAAAGGGTGTTTGGAGGATACAAATGCAAAAGCAAGGAAAAAAGAAATTGTTCTATTTTCAGCTGTCTGTGGGAGAAACATGGAGCTATCCAGCTCGACAGGTCTTCTAAAGTCATAAAAGAAACGTGTCAGTTGAAGTCACAAGCATAAAGCTGTGGGAACAGGATAGTCTCTAGAGAATATAGCAAGTCTGTTATATAAGGAAAGGCTCCAAAGTGGGCAGAGGAAGGGGATGCCTCCTCCCCCAAATACTGAGAAAAAATGGTCACATAAGTTGCAAAGAGCTGAGAAAGCATAGTGTTTCAGAAACTAAGGAAGGTTGAAAAACGTAGGGAATGTATACTTATGGAACATTAAGACTGAAAGGAAAAAAATAAGCTACGAAGAGGAACTCAGAGATGGAGCATAAGGGCCAAGAATGAGTAATGTCACAGAAGTCAGGAGTACTTTTTGAGAATAGTGGAGCTAGAAGTTTGTTGGGGTAAGTGATAGCAGGAATTGAGGAATGGATGGGATGTGAGTAGAAACAAGTATGGACAGTTTGTCCAAGATTTGTGGTTGTGAAGGAAAGTATAAGGCCATCTGCAGAGAACTTAGGGTAGAGGAAAGATTTTTCTTTTCAGATGGGATACCTGGGCATGTTTTTAAGCCAAAAAAGAAAGAGGCAGCAGAGAGAAGGGGTGACTGTTGGGGGGTGGGGGTTGGGGGGATAGGGAGGCATGTTGAGCCTGGAGAGGAGCTACTTTGGAGAGAAGGAGGGACACCTTTTCCAGTGAGAGGAATGTATGTTAAGGCTGGTTGTTATCCAGGTAGACAACTAAATATCAGGTGGGACCTTGAGGGAGTGTTCTCCTCTGTTCTTTTTCTTCTGTGAGTTAGGAACCAAAGTCATCTGCTGAATGTGATGTAGTAGTTTGATGGGTATAGAAACAGAGCAGGCAAGCAGTTGAACTGACACAGGATTGGAGTCTTCAGGTTACTTGAGAGAAGGACAGGGAACAAAGGCAGTTAAGAATAGAGTCTAGACAAGCTATGGCAGGAAAAAAGGCCTGGACAGAGAGTTGATGAGATGAAGAAAAAAAAAATAGGGGTCAAGGAAATAAAAATTATGTTGTGATTAAGGAACAAAGGTAATCAGAGTGAATAGATCAGAGCTGGAAAGAAAGGAAGTTGCGAACACAGATCATGGGAGAGGGGTTGAGTTGAAGATTTTAGAAGTGGAAGAGTTCTAGTTAATAACTAGGCCTAAGATGGGAACATAGGAATGGGATATTGAAGTGTAATGGAGGCAAACAGGGTTGTGGTCACAGAATGATGAGACCATTGTATTTGACAGGTCATTACATTGAACCCTGAATTCACCCACGACTGCAGGTACCAGGTCTGCAGTATTTGGCACATTCACATCTATGTGTGGGATTTAACAAATAATTTCTTAGATCAGAAGTAACTTATGATCTATGGATACCAAATTAAAAATTCTACATAGTTTTCATAACCAAAACAAGCTCAAGAAAAGTATTACCAATGATTCAGTAGCTAAAAAATAGGCCATTTCAAAACAATCACATTTCTCTCCTTAAGAACAGAGCAGTAATGTCTGAGAAAGTTAAAGCTCAGAGGAGAAGATAATTTTCTCCAAGATCACAAGCTCATTAGCACAGAATCAGGTTTAGATCCCATGTTGCCAAACTCCCAATGCCAAGTACTTTGCATTAGCACATGCCACTCTTCAGTGCCAGGACAGTTAGAAGTTCCACAGATCATGAAAGAAATATTTTACCGTTTCAGCCATTTTTTCTGCTGGGGTGCTGCAGAATTCAACTGTTGATGAAATCTTTTTTTGACTATTAGTGCCAACATTTCCCAGAAGATGAGAATTTACTGCTTTTGCCAACTTGTGATTTGTCAGTGCTAGTTCTGCTGTGCTGTGAGGTTGGGTACTAGGGTAGTAGGTTTGCACTCTCCCCCACTGCAAGGAGACTAAGAGCTCCTCCAGTAATCTGCAGAGAACACACATGAACACTGAACATTAGTAAGAGGATAAAATAGAACAGTCAGGGATACTAAATAAATAAGAAATACATTTCTGAAATCATATAATATCTTTCTCCCATATATAGCTTTCAGAGTTCAATAAATCAGGAAGTCTTGTAAAATAAGTTAGACTACAGGAAGCTCTTACCAATTTATTAGGTTATTATTTGGAAATCACACAACAAACAAATCTGTTTTTTTTTCCACATATTAGTATGGTAAAATATTCTACTCATTTAGTAGTATAGAACTAAAGATTTCATTTGTGCATCTATTGAGATATTCATATGGTATTCCTTTTTTGGTAAGTTAATAGTTGATTTTTGAATGATATACCAACCTAAAATTCCTGGGCTAAAACCTACTTGGATGTGAAGTACACACCTTTTTATACAGTCCTGCACCACTTAATGACAGGAGTACCTTCGGAAAAACGCTTCCTTCGGTGATTTTGTCATGTGCGAACGTCACTGAGTGCACTTACACAAATCTAGGTGGGACAGCCTACTATACACCTAAGCTGTGGTGCAGCCTACTGCTCCTGGGCTGCAAGCCTGTATAGCAGGTTACTGCACAAAACACCATGAAATTAAATCAGGCATAAGAGAAACTGATGCCATCAAGAGACATGAGATCTATGAGGCTGCTGCTCACATAACACAGCATAGTGTTTTATAGCAAACTGCTTTCTAAGTGGAAAGAGTACACTCTAAGATAATGATAAAAAGTATAGTATAATACATAAACCAGCAACATAGTCATTTATGATCATTATCAAGTACCGGTATATGGACGGTACATGATTGTATGTGCTACGCTTTTATGTGACTAGCGGCGCAATAAGTTTGTTTTCACCATTATAGTGTAATGCACCATGCCAGTAATGCATTACGCTATATAACCTTATGACAGCTACCACCTCACTGATAGGAATTTTTCAGCTCCATTATACGGTAATCTTAGGAGACCACCATAGGTCCATCACTGGCCAAGATGTGTTTAATGCAGTGCATGACTGTATATTGTTGGATTTGAGTCACTAAAATTCTGTTACTTTTGCATCTATGTACATGGGAGATACTGCTCTGCAGTTACTTACAATGTCTCTGTCTGGTTTTGGTGTCAAGTTAATGCTGGCCTCGTACAATGAGTTCCTTATTTCTCTGTTTTCTAGATGAGTTTGTGTAACTTTGGTTTTATTTCTTCCTTAGATGTTTGCTAGTATTCACCAGTAAATCCTTCTAGGCCTGGAGTTCCCTTTACTGGAAGATTTTTAACTACAAATAGCATTGTTTTAATAGGTTATACCTATTCAGGTTATCTGTTCTTGAGTACCCTTTGGCAGTTTGTGTCTTTTAAGGAATTTTTCCATTTAGTTGTTGAATCCACTGGCATGCAGTTAGTTGTTCATAACATCCCCTTGTTATCTTTTTATGTCTATAGAATCTGTAGTATACCTCCTCCTTCTCATTCCTAATACAGGTCATATGTATCTTTTCTTCCCCCCTGATTATACTGAGGTTTCTTAAATTTATCTTTTTAATGATCCAGCATTGGGATTTCTATTTCATTTAATTTTGCTCTTGTTCTTATTGTTTTCTTCTTTTGCTTAATTTGCTCTTGTGTTTCTTGAGGAAGGTCAGATTACTGACGAGATCTTTCTTCTGTTGTAAAATAAGCATTTAAAGTTATAAATTTATCTCTAAATACTGCTTTAGTTGCCTCCCACAAAATCTGATATTTTGATATACTGTTTTCATTCTTCCAATTTCTCCTATGATTTCCTCTTTGACCTTTACTGATTTGGCTTGCAATCAATCAATTATATAAAAGTACAAAGCATTTTTTAAGGAAGACCAACAATTTTGATAGTTCTGGAGCATATGAACTTGAAAATAAGCTCTAATACTATAAAATGGTCCTTAAAAAGAGCTCTTTCCAAAGAAAAGACAGGTATACTTTTTGGCTTCTACCAAAAATTATACACACGAGCTACAAATATAACCAATAATGACTTTTAAATTCACAGATTTCTTCTATTATAAATATACCTAATTCCCCAATTAAGAATATAAGAAGCATATCTTCTATTTTTTTCATCTTCCTCCCTCTCCTGGGCATCTACTTTGAAAAGCTACTCAAAGTATATGCTCAACAAGTCATTAATTGTATAAACACTAAAGAACTATCATCATAACAAAAAATGCAGGAGAAAGCAGAAGAGTTCAAAATGTAAAACAAGTGCCATACTTCTGAGTAGCTCTCATTTCTTGACGAAACTGTTCCCGTTCACTCAGGAGATCTTGTATTGCACTCTGTGCATCTCGGTTTTGACGCTGCAAAACTGCTCTGGCATTGGTCAACTCATCTGCCATAACCCTGAAAAAAGATTAAAATCTTTCCTATATGAGGATGCCAGGATAGCTCAGCAATTGAATGCTTGCCTCACAACCTCGAAGTCCAGGGTTTGATCACCAGCCCTGGCCCATGCAAGCCCTGTATGCTGAACTTTGGTTCAACTGGCAGCCACCAGGAAGGCTGCGCAGCGAAGGTTCCAGCCTTCCATGTGGGAAGCCCCCAGTTCAGTTCTCGCCCTGGTCAGCCTCAAATCCATCTGTGTGGAATGAAACCATGTTACAACTAATGATGTACAACTATGGAGACTGCTATGGGCCCTCCCCCCTTCTTCCTCTCTCTCTTTCACCTTCTCTCAAATAATAAAATCTTTAAAAAATTTATATATATATATATATACACCGGTATATCCTCTAACAATAACACAGTACAAAGAAGTTAATATACTACCTTTGTGATTGTTAACTTCAAAAGCTTACAAAGATCTAACATAGTCAAATTACGTCTGTTTTTAAATCTTCACTAAAAAGCACTGAAAATGTTTACAAGCTGAGAACTCATTAAAGGGATTCAATTAAAATATTTATTTACAAAATGAAAAAGGAAATGGTTCCAGATTGATCAAATTTTGAAAAACAAAAATGTGTTATTTCCTACTATCCAATTACCTCTGTGCCCTTAGAAAAAAATTAAAATAATATAGAAAGGCTTCCATAAAAGGAAAACTATTTCCTCCTGTTCAGCATCCCCATCCTTCTTTTACATGTAACCCCTGAAGATTCATGTACTTTTATCTAGAAAAAAATTCTGTATATTAAAAATAAAAGTATGTCTTCAAAATAAATATATCCATATTATTTACAAAAAAGGTATTACTTAATACAAACTTTTCTATACTGTTTTTCACCTAATTGTTTTTCATATTAGCACATATAAAGCTAGCTCATTCCCCTACAAAAGAAAAAAAACCAGTTGTGTGTTTTCTTCTGATTGGACATACCTAATGATGGAATTGAAGGAAAATTTTAAGTATGCTTATTTAGCTGAAAATTTTAAAATTAAGTCTCAGACTATAGTAACTACAGAATTCCTTAATATGAAAACAATTTTGACACTGAATGATTACATCAACTAAGGTATTAATAAAGTATAATTTTAATTATCCTTAGAATATTACCATCAGTTTTGATCAAGATGTTAATAAAGTTACATATTGCAATAATCTGTGTAATGTGCTTGACTTGCCTCTTAAGCTGTTCAATAAGAATTAATGTTCATTTTAAGACAATAAACAGTAAGTTTCTTTCTTCAAATAGCATCCTATACTCCTTGCACAATCAGAAAACAAATTAAAGACTTTAAGAGAATAGTCAATTATTAGAAATTATCAGATATTAAGACATGAATAAACACTTTCTTGAAAATTTGTTCATCACAATCAGTGATTCTTGAAGTATAGCCTGAACACCTCTGGTATTTTGTGAGAAATCTCCAGATGACTGAATTTAAATCTATGGTTATTAAGCATATTATGTATGAAGCACTTGGCTAGGCAAGGGACATACCCTGATGGATAACATCCTGGGTCTGTTCTCCAGTAACTCAAGGTTGGAGAGAGGAATAAATAAAAAGATAAAGAATCACAATTTGTAGCAGTTTCCCAACTATCAATGTGTTCATGGGCCTGGACTAGAGCCCTAGGGTTTTTACCTTTGTTGGAGAGTAGCCTCATCCTGTATGCCATACAAATGTTATGTTGTTTGTGCATAAAGGGAAAAAGGTTGGGAAGCTCTATTATATAGTTAAATACTATGAGAACAGAGCATGAAAGACAAGCAATATTATCTTATGGAGTGGCAATGATTTCTGAGTTCTCCAGACAGAAGATGGGGAAAAATAATTTTTTTGTGATTCTAATATTTCCTAGATGTCTGAGTTTACAGTTTTGTTTTTTTATTAAATAATGTAGTAGGAGTGATTTCTACTATACAGAAGTTACTAGAATTGTGGACTGAGAGAGGATTCTTATAGTATCACTTCTCCATTTAGGGAGATTGTGTGGCTATCCACAGGAGGGAAGAGTTCACATCTTAAGTAAATATGAAGTACATTAACAACCCACGTTAGAATTTTTCGCACTACAATCTACTTTCTTTTTTATGGGTCAGAAATCTGACAGAACAAAACTAGAAAATAAAATACTATAGAAAACAGACAATACCTGCTTGCGAGGAATTTACTTCGCCATACGTCACACTGTATTGACATACGTTCTAATTGTTCAGCAAGTTGAGCTGTGTTTTGAACTAGGACTTCATTTTCTAAAATAAGCTGATTTTTCTCACGGGCTAGACGTTCAAAGTGATATTGAAGATCATCTCCAACAGAAGCCACCAGCAACTTTTTTAACTCACGATTAACCTAGAAGGCATATGACCAATATAACAAGCTCAAGGTAATGTCAGTGACTTTAAAGTAACAAAACGAATAAAAGAGAAACTGTTTCATGTAATTTGGACCTCCATTACTTAAAAATATATATCAAAAAGTGATATTAAATATTTAAGTTTCATAATATACATATACTAAGTGTATCTATTTCTGTATTTGTAGCCCATGTGGTTATAGACTGCACCTCTTACATAATAAGAGTACAAACATGATCATAAAAATTACCAATTGCTTCCAGTCAACACTTAAAGGTAAAAAATTAGAAAACCAAATCATACATTTTCTTAAAAATATGAAAGAGAATGGTTTATGTTGTTTTTATCTTGATCAACACTTTACAATTAATTTCTTTGTGCCCTAGGATTTTTATTTTTCAGAATTTAAGCAAAGGAAGCTATTCAGGATATCTACAAGCACATTTTTTTACACTGTTATTAAAAAGGCAAAAAATTAAAATATAAATGTCCCAATAATAGGTATTGGTATGTGGTGTAGCCATTGAATACTATTACTGTTAATAATGATACTGTAATAGAATATTCTGACATAAGACAACATTAATAATGAAAAAAGGTGGGTTATAAGACAAAAAACCAATATATATAATTATGTAGTTATAGCTAGATGGTATGATTATAAGTGGTATAATTTTCATTGTTTTTCTGTATTTTCCAACATGTTTACAAATAAATATGTACTACTTTTATATTTAAAAATTAATTACTTAAAAATATATTAAATATATATTTGGGTAAGAACCACTAACCGTGGTGTTACAAAGACTAACACCTAGCAAAAAATATAGTCTAATAGAGAAACAAGGTGGAGGGTAAGGCATTGTTTGCTAAGATGTAAAGGTTAAAGAAATACGATCAGGCACTACACATTATTTTCCATTTACAATGCCAATGCCAATACTTATTCCACCCTTCTCTTTATTCCAAGTATTGGATGTACATAAGCAAAAATACTTGGAATTTACGGATCCTTAAAACAGGGGTAGCTAATAAATTCAAAAGGCTGACTTAATCAATTTTTTGGTCTAGAAGTTTATAACTGTAACCTCCTTCACAATTTATCAGTGGTCTTAATGCAAAGCACCTCACACTTCCATCTTCAGCCTGGTTTAGAGTATAGAAGTTCCTAACATAAACTAGTTCTACCAGAAGCCCTGCGAGAGAATGTAAAATTTAAGAGGAAGCACTTTAGATCACAAGCTACCGTGAATGATAACTTTTTTCCCAAGAGGAAACGTAGTTTTCTAACATGCAGGCTTAGAAGGATTAGTGTAAAAAGCAGTCCTCATTAAAGCTATTGAGGCAGTTTTTACCTCTGTCTGTACTCGGAGCTGGTTTGACAGACCTTCTTTGTCCTGCAGTAACCTCCTTTCAGAGTTCTTGAGCTTTTCCAGTACATTTTTCACCTCTGATAGTTCCTTCCTAGGTTCTGCAGCTCCCTCTGACTGACCAAGGAATTCTCCTTTATGATGTCCTAGAGACTTAATCTTTGCATTTTTGTTGGGGATAACGTGGGTTATAGCTGCTTTTGGAATTAATATTCTTACAGCTTCCACTTCCACTGCTTTTTCAGTGAGAATCTTCCCCAGCTGAAGAACTCCTGGGCTCTCTGATATACTGGTAACTGTTTTCTTTCGTGGACTCTGAAGGATGCGCTGCTTTATGGGTTGGACTCCAGAAGTAACTTCAGATTTAAGTGGTTCCTCAGTTTCCATTCCATCTCCTGCTCCTCGGATTGGGGCTGCAGTAAGGGTGACTAAAAAAGGGAAAACCAAACAAACTACTCACTGAAAAAAAATGCCAGGAAAATGCCACTTTACCCTACATTCAGGATTATAGGAACTAAAAAGAATGAAAAAAAAAATCAGAGTAAAAAGTAATTTTCAAAACAATCATGTGTCAAAAAAATAATGAATAAAGTCCTACAGGTTCAAGCTTCCCTTAAGTAAATGGTTTCTCTCTTGGTAGAAAACACAATATTTGGAATCTACTTCCTTGTATGACCCTAGGTAAATAATTGAACGCTTCTGCAAAATAGATATTGTAACAACTGTGCCACAGGGTTGTGGTAAGAAAGAGCACAATTTTCTGTAGACATCCAATAATGTTAACTAAATATAAAAATCAATTATCAGCTATATATTAACATATGCATATTTGAAACCATCTACCTCAAAATAAGTTCATCTGTTTTTGTGAACTCTTGGCAAAGAATGCTTTGCCCAAACTATCCAATAGGACTGACTATTCAATACTTTCTCTCCTAGGACTCCAATCAGGCCTTTATTCCTGCTGCTACTTATTATTTTTTTTAATGGTTTCTTTTGCCACTTGCTGTGATTGTAAGTTATCCCTAAGAAGTCAGCTTCAAATCCACTCTTTGCATTTAGTCTTCCCAATTGTTCTGGCCTACTCTTTGAATGACTATAGCACTCACTGTCTCAAACATATAGTTTGAAACTTAATCATGAACCATAATGTTCATTTTAAGGGTTTTATGCATGCTAATCTTCCTTTCCCAGTAACTCTGATAAACACCATAAGGGCAGGCATTATGCTCTAAACACATGGAAGGAACATGGAGAAATGATAGGAACTTTGTCATCAGCCAGATCTGGTTTTTGAATTCCATTTCCACCGTTACTACTAGTACAAACCTGGGCAAAAATCTACCATTATCTCAGCTTCAGCTTTAATTTCCATGAAATGAATTTAATAATATATACATCCAGGTAGTATTCAATTGGAGCATTAAATGAGAAAATATTAAGTAACAAATAACCAACTCTTACAAATGACTTAGTAGGTGCCAAATGCTATTATAAATAGTTTACATATAACTCATTTAATCCTTATGATAACCCTTGAGGTAGATCTGATTAGCTCTATTCTATAGATGAGGAAAATCAGGCACAAAGAGGTCCAGGAACTCGCTGCTGGTCACACCACATAGCTAGTAAGAAGAGGTAGAATTCAATTCTAAGTAGTCTGTCTGTAAAGATGGGGGCCTTACCCACTGCATGAACTGCCTCTTTGAGTGTCTTGAACTTCAGGTTCAAGTTTACACAAGTAAATAGCAGATATTTAATTAATGGTAGCTCCCATCCCTTTCCTCCATAACGCTTAGTACACTGCTACACACGTTCACCAAACTAGTTTGCTCAAATGAAATCAATTATTTTCCTTCACATAAGCCAAACCTGATTAGCCATCCTTAGTTCAGATAACTTTGGAAGGCAACTATGCACACCACTATACTATCATTGTTCCCATCAAATAACAAAATGTTTCTTTTCCACCCTTTTGTCTTACCTCAGACAGAGTAGCATAAGAACAGTTTCACTGAGTCACCTTTCTCCAAGAAAGGGTTAACTTCACCATCTGACTCAAGGCAATGAGTGGTTTGGAGCTTAGAAAGACTGGGTGATATGCTAGATCTGGAAATGTTGCATACCTTGAGGAGGTAGCTGAGATGACATCTGACCTACATGGAGTTCCTGAATTAGTATGTGCAGTAACACCCCTCTGAGCTACCCATTAGATTTTTTGCCATTTTACAAGTCTAGCATACAATTGAGAAATGGAAGTCAAGGCCTATGAATAGCAATAATAAACTTTTATTCAATTTACTCTGTGCCAAAGATGCTATTAGGTCCTCCAGATGCATTTTAGCATTTAATTTTTACACCTGTCTCATGAGGTAAGCACAATATGCCCACTTTGTGGACAGAAACAGGGGTTGAAAAGTTAAATAGCTTGTCTAAATCATTTGTGTCACACTGGGATGTGAACCCAAATCTAATTCCAGAGTAAGCTGTTAATTGGTCTGGGGGGCCTTCCATAAACCAGAACTATTGCCTCATTAACCTGAACTTATAGCCTCTGCTAACAACCCTACTTGTCAGGCCACAGAAGCCCACAAAATTTATATAACAGTTTTAGAGAGCTTTAAAGAACATGCATATCTGATATGCATCAAACCCGAGTGGCTTCCCATCACACTCAGCCCAAGATCCTCTTCACCACGGCCTACCCAGCCCTATGATCTGGCATCCTGCCTACCTCCAGGGTCTCAGTGTCTGCCGTCACATTCTCAAAGCCTATGTTCCAGCCTGACTCATTTTCTTTTATTAGTGTCTGAATACATAGCAGCAAAAGCCTTCCTGCCTTCTGAGACATTTCTCTGCTTGGAACATTAGATCTCGCGGTTCCAAGGCAAGCACTCAACCTGTTAGCTATCCTGGCATCTCCTATTCTCGTGCTCTTAAAATCTGGTTGCAAATGTAGTTTTATTACTAAGACGTTCTGGCATTTAAGAAGTAACATAGAATCATGAATTAACTACAGATTGGAACATTAATGGACAATTAACAGGAATCTCATTTCAAACAAAATGTCATAAAATTCCAACCAAGAGATTCAAACAATTTGGTAAATTTGGTTCAACCTAAATTGACTCTTAATTTAAACTGATCTACTTACTGAAGCATTTATGAATACCAGAGTTGTACTACCTATCACTGGCAAGGAGGCAAGCAGGAGTCAGGGCTTTACATTTTCCTACCAGAAACTTACCTTTTGCAATTCTACTTTTGCTTGTGACACACACAGAAACCTTTATTACATATGCACTAGGCACAATCCAGGACACATTCATGAGCAATTACCTTCTCGCAAGTGGGAAGACAATGATCTATGATACCAGCTCCATAATTATGAGTAATGCTTAAGTAAAGCAAAACATTAACCCTATTCTCCAATCTAGGAAGAGAACCCACAAAACAATTCAACTATTCACCAACATTACTTCCATCTATGATCACTTATCAAAGAATTAAAACATATATAAGGTTTACGGCTCATTCCTTTGCCTTTTCCCAAGACGACAAAATGTAGGGAAATAACAAATATGGGGGATGGCAATCTTTCTATAAAGGGCCAGATAATAAATATTTTAGGCTTTGTGGGCCACAAGACAAAAATGGAGATATTTTATAGGTACATACATAAGAGATAAAACAAAATTTTAAAGATGAAATTCAAACTACAATAATTGAGTGAAGTTTTCTAGTATAGGTCAAATAATGAGAAGAACAGAATTCTTTTTTATTTGGAATAACACTTGGCTTAAGTGGGATTCAAAGTTAGACTTCTCTATTATCAAACTGATTGCAAGTGTTCTCAGGAGGCCTGAGGGCCATAATTTGCCAACCCCTGCTCTAGAATATTGAGGCAAATAGAGTACGGTTCTATACTCTTGTCTTGAAACATTTCTACTGTAAATCTATAAAGACAAATACTCTAAGACAGCAGCAGGGTGCAGGAGAAAGAACCCCAGTCTCTGAGTCAAAATAAGTGAAGTCCCTACTGCCAAACACTGTGTGACCTTGGGCAAATCTGTTAACTGTACCCTCCTCTCATCCCTTGGTGCTTTCTAAATAATGCAAATACCAGAGCAGTTTAAAATAATTTTTCTTGTAGACTACACTGTTGGGAGCTCCTCAGGGCAGGGATTGCCTCCCAATCTCTGAATTATCAGCTTAATCAAATGGTGCTTGGCACAGAAAAGATGAGTAATTGCTTACTGAGGTTCATCAATGTTAACAGGCTCCCTAGATTTTTTTATTAATAACATCCAATAACTAACTCATTAAAAAACCGCATATTTTTTTTTCTTTCTACACTAAATGATTAATAACTCAGTTATAGTCCCACACACTTTTCAGAACATATGCAGGTTTAGCTATAAAACAGTTCAACAAATTAGCAATCATCACTTGGTAATTTTAAATCAATATTCTCTGAAATGTCACCAACAGCACTTAATAAAGTTTAGTTAGTTATTAATTTAAAAACAATGTTATAAATATTGGACTTAAGAGTTAGGCCCATATTCATTGACATGGATCCAAACATTCTCTTTGTCAAAGGCTCTGTGAATCAAGAAGCTCCTGGTCAAATGAGCATGGGCAATGTAGCATACACTATATCTCTTTCCAAAGCTTCACAGTGTATGTTGAGGACTCTGAGAAGTCCTGTAGATTATAATCTCTTCTTTAATCTAGGGTTTCCCCAATTTATCTGCCCACAGAATCCTTTTTCACCTAATACCTATTATTTCACAGAACTAGTGTTAAAGTTAGACTAATTATATGGAATTATAAATATCTAAATCCCTCAGACTTTCCTATTTGGTCCACTTTCACTAAACAGTCTGACTCAAATACATTTAATTTTAATCTTGCTTCCAAGAAAAGTTTTAGATTCAAATTCTAATTTTCTAGTTGTTCCCATTTATTGCATGCTTCCCTTTCAAAAACAGCCCCAGCATCCCTCTAATGACAGTATTGCTCAAACATCTGCTGAGGAAGGTCTGTCATGGTGAACCAGTCTTGCTTCTCAGTTGTCTCAGCTGTGGTGACAGGAAGTGTAGACAACTGACAAATGTCAACCATTCAATACAAGTACCTTTTGCTCATTAACATCAGTTAACATTATATTAAGCAGGAACAGGAAGAATAGCTTAATTATATACCTTACTAGAAAACTAAGGTCAAATGAAATAATGTACGTGAAAATGCCTTATAACTCTAATCCTCATTACAAACAATAAAATAAAAATAATTTCATAGAGGCCTGGCAATAATTAACTTTTCATTACTAATGATAATATTGTATTTAGTTTTTGTTTTTTTCCAAGCATCATGCTACCTGCTTTCACATTAGTTACCATTTAATTGCTCTTATTTCCCATTAACCTCCAGTTTATTACTTTCATTAGTTTGCAATTTGCTTATTCTAATACTATTAAAGTTTCCTAGTGACTCTCAAATGCTATTGTGCATAATTGAATTAAATGCAAACAAACATTTATTGGCTTGATCTTCTCTTCCTTGCTCCCTGAACATATCTAAATACCCTTTAAAGAGTTTTCTGTTGAAGGTCAGCTGCTGTGAAGTTGACTTCTAGAAAATAGTTCCCTATCTCTAAGTGACAGTTCCCACTTCAAGAACTTACTTCATCCCAGAATAACCTGGTGGCTATTGAGCACCTAAAGTGTGGCTAGTGTAATTGAAAAACTGAATTTTTAATTTTGAAAACATTAACTTAAGCTCAAACAGACACATGCCATTAGTGTATTGGACAGTGATGGTCTACAGAGAAGACTGAAAATAAGAGTGATTTCATGGAAGTCAAGGAAAGAACATATTTCAAAAGATGGGAATGATGAACAATATGAAATGTTATAGAGAGGATAAGCAAGGCTGAACTAAAAAGTAACTACTGTAGTTGGCAAGTGTTATGTGTTGAATTGTATCCCCCCAAATATTCATATGTGGAAGTCTGGACCCGCCATACCTGACAATGTGACCTTATTTGGAAACAAGGTCATTTAACTAGTTAAGATGAGATCATACTGGAGTAGGGTGGGCTTCCAATCCAATCTGATAGATGTCCTTATAGAAAGGAGAAATTTGAGCACAGGGACACACAGGGAGAATGCCACATCAACATAAGGAAGATACCAGAATGATCAAACCAAGAAACACCAAAAATTGCTAACAAACCACCAGAAACTAGGAGAGAGGCTTGGAACAGATCCTTCCCTGGTGCCCACAGAGGGAACATGGCCCTGCCAACACCCTGACCTTGGATTTCTAGCCTCCAGAACTGAGAGGAAAAATTTCTTCTGTTAAAGCCACCAGTTTGTGACATTGTTACAGCAACCAATGCAACAAGAAAGAGGTCTTGTATACCTGCTGGATGTTTGTCCACCTTCTTGTTTAACCTTCCAGTAAATGGAGAACAGAGCTATAAAACTTCACTTTTACACTAAATATTTAACAGTAGTAGTCATCTAATAAGCACCACTAAATGATGTAAATACTCAATTGTATGTATCTGAAGTCCTGAAATGTAAGCACTGCATTACAAAACAACCATGAAGAGATCAGAAACACAGGGCTCTATGAGATTTAGTTACCTGGTTCAAATATTCCTTCATCCTATCATCATAAATGTCATATTTTCAAAACAATTACCATCAAAATAAGACTTACCTTTAGTTTCTAAGGTCTCAAGAGTAGTCATGTTTAACCAATGAAAATGCACCCCAAGACTTCTACTGAAAAACCTAAAAATGTAAAAAATTAAAAAAAATTAAAATAATACCACATAAACACATTCACTAAGTCCCTGTAATTTAAATATGATATCCTTCTTGCTTCTGTATTCAGTAACATGCATTTAGAAAGGAAGTGTCCCTCATATTCCTTTATATTATGGCTACCAATGGCTCAAACAAATTAGCAGTGGTTTACTTTCAAATTTGTTTCACTGTCCTCACCAGTATACCGGTACTCTAAATCAAGTTTGTCCAACCTACAGCCTGTGGGCTGCATGCAGCCAAGGAGAGCTTTGAATGCTGCCCAACACAAATTTGTAAATTTTCTTAAAACATTGAGATTTTCTTTTGATTATTATTTTTTTAGCTCATCAGCTATCTCCAGTGGTAGTCTATTTTATGTGTGGCCCAAGACAATTCTTCTTCCAATGTGGCCTAGGAATGCCAAAGGGTTGGGCACCCCTGCTCTAAATGATCATGTGTGTCCTGAATTTTAGTTCACAAATAGCGCTGAAGCTACAGTAGCTACTTTCCTGTCATTGATATGACAACAGGAATTTTAAAGTAATGGGAGTAATTACTTTCTCAGGAGACGTTTTTGACACTAATTTGTTCACTATGTGTATCTGAGAGGAGCTTCTGTTTAGATGTTTAGCAAACGACTAAAACATTCATTATAACTCAATTTACACTTTGTTAATACAATTGAAATGGCATAGCATATGCTTTCAGACATGTATACATGGCCTTACAGTATAGACGAAGATTCACTGGAGAACATGAGAAAGAAGGCGATACTAATGCCACATGAATATATTATGGACTGTACACTATTAAAAACTGGCTTCATCACAAAAATGATCGCTCAGAGTACTCGCTATAACTCTGCACAGGGTCTTCCAAAACTATTTTCGTCGACGGTTACAAACCCTCCTTCTATTGCTCTGAAAAGAGGTGTCCAAAGCGCCTTCGAATGAACAATCAGCCCGAAACTGCGCTGTAAAGATGCGCAATGAAATGGACAAGCTTTAGTGCCGGCAAATACCGACTGAAAGGGGTGGTGAACAGGCCAGAAGGAGGCAGAGCACCTTCTGCCGTCTGGGCAGTCGTATCCGAAGTCCTGTCCCTGTCTGAACAAACCTCCCTGGAATAACAGGGGATCCAAAGCGACTGAACACCAATCTCCCACCTAGACCTCCGTCCCTGTCACCACACCCTTCGTTTCACCAGCCCCTTCTTGGTCTTACCTCTAAGATCCTCAGCCTTCCTTCCCAGGTTCTTCAGCACGATCTCACTGGGTTACCTTCTCCCTACAGTCCTCTGCCATTTGGAGCCAACCTGACCAGCCCTTCCACGCAACTTCTCGCTCACTAATAACCACTTCCGATTGATTACTTAGGGTTTCGTTTCCGGAGTATCTTTCCAAAAGGAAAAGGTAAACACCCTCTGTCGTGCTTTTAAACGCAACACAGACCATACAGGGTAAAGCTTCTGTGAGTGAAAACTGGATAGATGTCTATTTAAAAATAAAATATAGAATATTTAGACCCTAGCCACAAACGGGCTTAAACTTCCGGGTTATCTGTCAATCAAACGGAAGTGATGATTCTGGTGAGAGGCAGGCAGTGTTCCTGTGCCCCGGCCTCGGCTTGAAGGGGCGGGTCTGTGGGTTGGGTGGGCGGAGCTTCGCTCATTCCCAGCCATTAGGGACGAGGGAGCGGAGTAGTGGCACACAGCGTCCGGAAGTGGGAGGGGTTTTGTTGCCAGAGTAACCGGGCGTTGGTGTCTATTTGTCTCCGCGTTACCTATTTCCTTGTGCTGAACTCCTGAGACAATGGTGAGTGCCAGGCGAGGCCAGCAGAACAGCTCCGGGGTCCTGATTATGCAGCGTCCCGGGCCAGGGCTCGGGGCTTGTGAACTCTGGAGGCGTCTCCGTCCATCCCACCTTGGCCCCATTGTCTCTTCCTTTCCTGGGACTGTCTCTGCCATTTCCTCGCTTTTCCTATTTCTCTCTTGATTCCATTTGGTACTGCTGAGCCCATAACGGAACGTATAGGGGGTAAGACACTAAGTCTAATAGCCGGAGGTGAAACATTATTTTGAACATACTTTTTGAATGTTTGCATTTTCGTCATTTCATTTTTCAAGCTGTCAACATTACCTTACCGCGCTTCATTTAAGAATATGTGGTGGTGTTAGGTGACTCTTAAAACTGCACCGAATTTCCCCAGGTCAGGGGTATCCAGTCTTCTGGTTTCCCTGGACCACATTGGAAGAAGAGTTGTCTTGGGCCACACGTAAAATACACTAACACTAAGATAAATGATGATCTTAAAAAAAAAAATCGCAGGGAAAGCCGGGGCGGCTCAGCGGGTTGAGCGCTCACTTTGAGGCCCCGAGGACCGAGGATCGAATCCCGGCTCCGGCCCAGGGGGACCCACATGCTGAACTGGGGAGTTCCCACAGTTCGGTTCTCTAGCTGTCTCTGTCTCTGTCTCTCTCTCTATCTGTCAAAAGTAAAATAGAAATAAATATGCACTGAAGATAAAATAATTACTCTCTATAAATATAAAAAGATACAAAAAAAAATCGCAAAAATGATCTCATGTTTTAAGAGTTTTAAGAATTTGTGTTGGGCAGCATTCAAAGCCCGTCTGGGCTGCGTGCATCTGGCGGCCTCGGGTTAGATGAGCTTAACCTGGATCTAGAAGTTCTAGACGTTTGCTCTCCTGGGTCCAGCACCCCGTCTAAGGACCACTTAGCAATAGCTGTATTTTCGCATCAGCTCTGTTCTAGCTATTGGATTACCTTCCATCTAGGTCTGCTTTTTGACAGGAAGGCCCCTTTAGATCACTGGGAGAGTTTTCTGGAAAATTGATTTGCTTGAGCTTCATTCCCAGGACTTCTGCATAAATAGGAATAAGGCTCAGGATTTGCATTTCAAAAAAAACCCCTATGGGTGATTTTAATTCACCTGTTTGAGAACACCAGGGTTCTAGTTAATTCACATAATTACGAAACCTTTTATAAATTTGTGAATAACATACTAGAAGATAGAAAGTGGACTGTCGTCGGATGGGTAGAGCTATGAATTTAGCAACAGAGCCCCATTAAGCACCTCCTGCTTTCTCTGTTAGTGTTACTACTCAGCAACTCTTTTTGTTACCCCAGTCTGCCCCTGTCCTTTCCCCACAGAGCCTTTTTCAAACCTTCACTGTACCAACCCTGCCCCCTGCCCCCCATCTTTCCTCCATCCTAAACAGATGACAGAGTCTAACAGTCAATTTCTTCAAACTCACACCCCCAACCTACACATTGATCTATATTTTTATCCAGTGTTGTGTTTCTAGTTTAGAGAAAGAGGTGTTGAAGGATAATGCATCCATCTTTTCCCCAGATCTCATTCCTTCCCATTCATTACAAGATTTTAGCTTCTGGTTGGTTATCTTTTAGTTTTCCTCTGATTTTAGGCTTTTTCTCTTTATATCCTTCTCCTTGATGTTCAAGTCATCTTAAGAAAATGAAATAAAATGAAAGCACATTCTTCTTCCTGTGTTTATCTTTTTGTCCATTCCTCCCATCTATCAGTAAGCTGCTTGAAAGCACCGTATTTTCACTTGCTTCAACTTCTGCCCCTTCACTTTCATCCTCAGTACTGTATTGTTTGACTTCATCTCTAATGGCTTCAGTGAAGTTGCTCTTAAACTTCTTTTAAGTGCCAAATCCGGTAATTGTCAAAATTTATGTTACTTAGGCTCCCTGTAACAATTGAAGTTAGTGGTCATTCATGCCCTCTTTTTTCCACTGGCTTTTCCTGCTGTTTAAATGCCATTCTCTGAGACTCACTTCTTAATTAATCTCACTTAGTCTATACATTCTCCTTTGGTGATTTCATCCACACACATCAGTTCTCCTAATGCCCAAGCTTTCCTTCCTAAATTTCAATTTTCATCTCAGACCTACTAAGGCCTACCCTAGTTGCTTCCTGGACATCTTTACCTGGTTACCACAGAGGCCCCTCAAACTCAATATGACCAAACTGAACTTGCCATCTTTCTACCTGGTTTCTCTTATTTCACCTAGTTAATTAATGATAACACAGTATCATAACCTAAACCAGACACCAGGGTTATCCTGCATTCCTTCCTCACCTATGTCTCCCATCTCCAGTTGGTCAGTAGATCCTGTTTTAGTTTAAGATCTCCTCAGTTGAAATTATTTGTGTATAGATGTGTCAGCCTTACTAAAACTGAATTAGTAGAGAAATGAATCTTTATTTTGTTCACTGCTATTGCTTAGACCAAGCTTGTCCAACCTGCAGCCCATGGGCTGCACGTGGCCCAGGATGGGTTTGAAGGCTGTCCAACACAAATTCATAAATTTTCTTAAAACATAATTTTTTGTTTTTGCAAATTTATTTTTACTTTTAAAATTTTATTATTATTATTATTTTTTAGCTCATCAGCTATTGTTAGTGTTAGTGTATTTTATGTGTGGCCCAAGACAGCTCTTCTAATGTGGCTCAGGGAAGCCAAAAGATTGGACACTGCTGGCTTAGACCATATTAGGTTTTCAGATAATTGCTAAATGAATTACAAATGGAGGAAAAGAGACCGAAAAAAATGAAGAGAAAGAAAGAAAATGGTAAGTGCCTGAGAGGGTACAGAGTGCTTGGTGGGGGCATATTGGAGAATGGCATCCTTTTCAGAGTCGTAAAAGCCATCCTGGAGCAAATAGAACAGAATTTCAACAGCTAGAATTCAGTGACTTGTGCAATGGCATAGAGAGGCAAGAAAGTGACAGAACACTTTTTTTGTGCCTGCCTTACAGTTTGTCATTGAGACTTCTGAACAACCCAGTGAGCAGTGAACTCCTCCCCCACCCTCTGGCTTGGCTGGAGTTGTGTATGTGGTTCCTTCAAATTGGGTGGGTCACTGAAGGCCCCTTTGAGGAAGGCACTTTGGTCTTGAGGCCTGAATGAAATGCAATGATCTCAGGAAAGTTTCCAGGCAGCACTACCAACAAGATCAAAGGCCCTGAAACAGCTAAGAGCTTGGTATATTTCAGAAACTGACCTATGATTTAATACCAAAAAAAAAAAGAAAAAAAGAAATCAGATGGTGGTAGTAGTGGGGGGACTATGATGGAGAATAGCATGAGATATGGTTTAAGAGGTAGGCAGAGGCCAGACCACATACATGTATGTATGACAGTAGTATTTCACGAATTGTAGATGATGACTCGACTCTTGCATTAAATCAATTTGTGCTATGTAGCCAGCATTAAAGAAGGTGACGTAAAATAGATACCATAGTCATTGCATGCAGCAAGGGTAACTTTCATTAAGTTGTATGTGTGATGTGTGTACTGGATTCTGATGTAAAATATATTTCTGTGTCATGACCCACAAAAGTCAACATATAGTGTATCTTGCTTGAGTAATATATACTTTAAAAGGCAAAATAGTTTAATTCTCAAGGCATGCAGATTTCTTAGTCCTCCTTTTACCTAGTGACAGTCAAATAAAGCTCTGAAATTAATAAGAACCGAAAACTGAGTAGAGTCGAATTTTCAAATGTCTTTCTGCATCTAGATTTCTCTTCTCTGTCAGTTGCTATCAGTCTTTTATGAAAAAGAGTAGGTCTTTGAAAAAAGAAAAATGATGTTTTTTCTTTATGTTCGGAGTAGCCACTGGTGTATGTATTGTATTATATCAAAGGCTGGTGCTCCTGCCACAGGCAGCTGGGGACGGAGGTTTTTTGTTCTGCTGGCAGCTTCCTAACCACTGCAGTTAAATTATCTGGTCAGCTTCTAGCGGCACCTGGTTTGTTACAATTGTAGCTTTTAGCACCAGAGGTGGGTTCTGCCTACACGTTGTAGAACCACCTTTATCTTAAGCAAAGATAGGCAACTGTAGTTTAGTGTGTCTCACATACATGCATAGTGTTCAAGATAAAGAATATACTAGTCATCAACTTATCTACTTTTATGCATAGAGAACAGAGAAGATAATTCCAAAACTCTCGTGACTGAAAAAAAGAGCATTGGTTTTCAGTACTGTTAACCAAGATGAACTGCTAGTCTAATGAAGGTCTTTAAAGATTACCAATTATTTTCCACAAGAATTAGACTAAACAAATGTCTCGAAGTTGTTGATTTAAAAGAGCCTTCATAGAGAGTCATGATTGTTAAATAAAGGAATTGCTTCTGAATAGGTTTACTGTTTCTGTCTTTGGTGCATGCTTTTTATCCATCCAGAATTCCTTTTGTTACATGAACTGCTAATTTGGAGATCTTGCAGTTCTACAGCCTCTGGTAGGATTTCATTTGCTGCAATTGAATCAGAAAGTTTGGAGCCTAAATTACAAAGCTGAAATAAATAAATAGGTAAATTTACTCACATTTTTACACATGAACTTTGTTATATTCTTCTTTTGCAGGAACCAGTAGTATTTGAAAATTGAATAGCAATTGATTAATATAGTGCCCTGATTTTCCTCATATGTAGCCGTTTATCTTTTTTCTGTTCTTTTTTCTGCCTGTTTTATCCCTCATCCTTTTCTATTTTTTGCCCAGCTTTTGAAATATGATTTACATATATCACTGTGTAATTTTAAGATATATAATGTGTTTATTTGAAACAGTTATATGTTAAAAAATGATTACCACTGTGGCATTAGCCAAGACCTCCATCATGTCACATAATTACCATTTCTTTTTTTGTGGTAAGAACATTTAAGATCTACTGTCTTAGAACAGATTCATGGTTGCTAGAGGCAGAGTTAAGTGGGAAGGAGAGTGAGGATGTAAAAAGGGTAAAGGTGGTTAAAAGGTGTAAACTTCTGGTTATAAAATAAATAAGATGGAATGGACAGCATAGTGACTATAGTTAATACTACTACTGTGTTGCGTATTTGAAAGTCACTGAGTATATCTTAACAGTTCTCATTATAAGAAAAAAAATTTTTAACTGTGTGGTGATGGATGTTAACTAGATTTATTGTGGTGATCATTTTGCAGTACATACAAATTGAATCATTATGTTGTGTGCCTGAAACTAATGTACTCATATGTCAAGTATATCTCAAAAAAAAAGGAAGAAGAAGAATAAAGAAAGAAAACCAAAGAAACAAACAAAAAGAAATCATCTTAGTGGGATCCAGGATTTTGAAACAACAAAAAAAACACTATAAATTTGTTTTAAATGCTCCTAAGGACACTTTTGCTAGTTCTGTACCCAGAAAATAATATAAATGATGAGTCCTATTGTTCACAAGGGGTAGGAACATAGGACCAGGCCAGATGAAGATGGAGAAGGCTCGAGCCCATGACAGAAACACAATGTTTGTGATGGGAGAGTTGGCTAAGTAAACTATGTGGTCATGCTGGGAATATTAGGTAGCATTTAAAGAGATTATCATAGATCTATATGTTTTGGTTTAGATAGCTAAGTCATTTTTAATGAATTTAGTTGCAGAAGATTTGTAGTTTACAATGTATGTAAGAAATCCTTGCCAAGATAGATGATGTTAAGGAGCTTATCTCCTATGTTTCTTCTAAGAGTTTTACAGTTTCAGTAATATGTGGTTTAAGTCTTTAATCCATTTTGAGTTCATTTTTGTGAGTAGTGTAATATTGAGGTCCAATTTCATCTTCCATCCTTTCTTTCTTACTCATCAATTATTCATTTATTCAAACTATTTATTAAGTGTTTTCTGTATGTCAGGCTCTGGCTATAGGTTGATTGATAAAATAGCACAGAATGACTCCTACTTGGAACATGAGAAAAACAAATATCTGAAGAAAGCACAAGTATAATGTGGGTTACAAAAGAAAAGGTGAGGTAGAAATGTACAATAAAATAGAATGATTTGACCTTGACCTAGCCTGGGGTGGTCAGGGAAAGCCTCCTAGATGATATAACTTTTTCATATTTTTTTCTTAGTTGATGAGACATATAATAAATGTAAACAAATAAATGAATGAAGTCACCTCATGTGGTGCTAAGCATTATGAGGGTAATTAAACTAAGTAAAGTGATAGTGGCTGGCTCCAGGAGCAGGTCATCTTATGTGGGGACAATCAGGGAAGATCTTCATGAGCAGGTGACTTCAAAGCTGAGATCTCAAATGGGATCTGGCCAGGAAGAGATCTAGGAGAAGAGCATTCCCGGCAGAGGCAATAGTGAGTGCTCACTGAGCTTGTTAGAGGAATAGGAAGAAAGGCTTACGGAACTGGGAGGGACTTACATTTTATTTTTATTTATTTTTTATTGCTAAATTTATTGGGGTGACTTTGGTTGGTAAAGATTACATAGGTTCCAGGTATACAATTCTACATTGCATTGTCTATGGATTGCATTATGAGGATTTGCTATTTAAATGCAATGGGATAATGCATCTCATATATTTTTTCTATTCCATCAGAATATTTTATTTTCCTTGTATCTACCTTCTTTAAACTTACAGCCATATTAGTTTGGTCCTTCCATGCCTATTTTCATTCTATCAGTAACATTTGTGATTTTACAAAATTTGAAAGATATTTTTCTGTTCTGCTCTTATCTTTGAAGTCAACAACTCTTAATTTCTTCCTTTATAATTAAATCGCCTTTTCACAATTTTGTTGCCCTTCTCTGGACCTTTGTTTTCCATATCATCTTTCCTAAGGTGTGACAAGCAGAGCTGCACATTTCAGGTAGGAGTGCATCACAATTTCTACGTGGATGTTATGTGTTCTGCTGTGATTACCTAATACCTTTCTTGATGGTCCTATAGTTTAAGACTGAAGTATCTTGTTTCTCCAGAAATATGAAACTTATATTCATTTTCCTGCAGAAACTGTCTAAGCTACTTTGCTTTCAAAAGACCCTATTTTAAGACCTTTCTATTAATTAGGCGTGGGAAATTGTAGCTATTAAAATGTACTGTTCAATTCAAGTTTATTTTCTGATATTAGGCACTTTGTCTAATTAGGGTACTTATTCTTTTCTCTCCTGACTCACAGTATATGCTGGGCCCTTTTCATATTGCTTCCATTTTATAAAACATATTTCTCTGTGCACGCATAGTGGCTCTAGAGTTCTCTGATTTATTTAAATTTCATCCTCTGTTTTTCATAGTTCTTTTTTTTTTTTTTTTTTAAAGAGAACTAATGTTTTTTTTTTTATTGTTTTTGACAGAGAGAGAGAGAGAGAGCTACAGAGACAGAGAGAACTGAACTGGGGGAGCTCCCAGTTCAGCATATGGGTCCGCAAGGGCCGAGGCCAGGACTCGATCCTCAGTCCCTGGCGCTGCAAAGTGAGCGCTTAACCCACTGAGCCATCCCGGCTTCCCCTGGATTATTTTTATTTATTTTTATTTTTTTTATTTTTGACAGAAAGAGAGAGAGATACAGAGACAGAGGCAGGGAGAGAACTGAACTGTGGAACTCCCCAGTTCAGCATGTGGGTCCGCCTGGGCTGGAGCCCGGATTCGATCCTCGGTCCTTGGGGCTTCAGAGCGAGCGCTCAAACCTCTGAGCCATCCCAGCTTTCCCCATAGTTCTTATACAAGTTAAATATATATATATATGCTATACACATTTTGTATATTATATATAATATAGAATTATATATTATATACTATAGTATACTTATATGAAATACATAATATGTAAAACACATAAAGCATGTGTATATATATCAAATGTTCATCTTATTCTATTATATAAGTATAGTCAGTTTAGAGATTTTAAAATATAGAAGTGAAAAAATATTAGTCTATAATATCACTGACTATATACAATCACTATTAATATTTTCTTTTTTCTTTTTCTTTAGAGATTTATTGTTTGAGAGAAAGTTAGATTAGAGAGAGAGAAGGGAGGGCCCAGAGCAGTCTCCATAGTTGTACATTGTTAGTTGGGACATAGTTTCATTCCACACAGGTGGATGTGGGGCTGTGCAGGGCAGGAACTGAACTGGGGACCTCCTGCATGGGAAGGGAGAACCTTCACTGATGAGCCATCCCAGTGGTAACCAGTTGTACTGCAGTTCAGCACATGGGTTTGCACAGGCTGGGGCCGTGATTTAATCTCCAGACCTTGTGGTTGCAAGGCAAGTGCTCAACCTGCTGAGCTATGCTGGCGTCCCTATTAATATTAATATTTTCATATAATATCCCAGTCACACATGCATACATATATACATATACATGTATATATTTTTAAAATATGGTTCTATTGTATACATTATTTACAAATCTGTTTTTTCACTTAATATACCTTATACATTTTCCCAGATCAGTTTTAAGTACTATACTTTATTCTTTCACTTGCTCTGATTTAATCAATACATTTATTAATTTAGTCTTTTAACACCATAATTACCATATCTTTGCAGACACATTTTCATACACATCTGTAATTATTTCCTTAGAATAAATTAGAAATGGAATAACTGAGTAAGAGGCCATGTGCATTTTTAAGGCTTTTTGATACACATTGCCAAATTACCTCCAGAAAAGTCTGATCAGTTTGTACTCAGCTAGCAGTATGCCATGATGCCTATTTCTCCTAAGTTCTAACCTATAGTTTCTGTATATTTCATACATATGTCTCAAACAATGGATTTGGATTTTTAAAAATCCAAATTATTCACCTTCCTTACCCAGTATATTGAGAAAGATTATAAATTACTATATGTTCTGTAGCTGAAAAGCACTGTTAGTACTTATCTAAAATATCTCTCTGGGGAAGCCGGGATGGCTCAGTGGGTTAAGCGCTCACTTTGCAGCGTCGGGGACCAAGGATCAGATCCCTGCCCCGGCCCGTGCGAACCCATATGCTGAACTGGGGAGTGCCCCCAGTTCAGTTCTCTCTCTGTCTCTGTCTCTCTCTCCCTCTCTGTCAAAAAAATTAAAAAAATAAATAAAATAAAGATTTAAAATATCTCTCTGTAATTATTATTTCACATCTTTTATACATTGTTAAAATTTATTGCTGTATATATTGAAGAGGATAGAGGTAAACTTTTATAAACTATTATTTACAAACAGGTTTTCTAGTCCTCTCTCATCTACCTGTTTTGAAGAAGCTGCTTGTTGTACTATAGAAGAACTGGTATAAGGTAGAAACTGAAAATCTTCAGTCCGGTTACGGTCTTGGCTTCAACACTTGTTTACTGTGTGATGTGTAATCTTACTGGGCAGTTTTCTCATTCATAAAATCAGAATGAAAATTTCTGTTCAGAATACCTTTAAAGCGTTTTTGTGGAGATCATATGAGAGAATGTACACAAAACAAATTTATAAACTGTAATGTACTATACATATGAAATGCATTATTTTCATATTAACCAGAATGCTGCCTAATGAGAAGATAGTTGGGGAGAAATTGAAGGAGAGTAAAACCTAAAACAAGTCAATAGTAAAGGGGAAGGTGGGTGGAAGAGCGGGGGTTGAGGGAGGTGAGAAGTAGGGAGGGGGCATCAAGCATATGTTGATGGAAAGAGAACTGATTCTGGCTGGTGAGCACATCATGCAATGCATAGACAATGTAATATAGAATTGTATACCTAGAAACTATTTAATTGTTACCAACCAATGTCACCCAAACAAAGTTAACAATAAAAATAAATAAAAATAAAACAAGTTTCAGAAATAGATATTTGAGGTTAAGTGGTATTATTGTCCAATTTTGTAGATATTTAAAAATTTACTTTTATATATTAAATTCCTTCTTTCTCAAAGTCTATTATAGTTAATTTTCCTAATGGAAACAGTAAAGGTCAGGGGAAAGAGAGAGAAGAAGGGGAGATGGCAAGAATAGTTCTTGAGACAAGTTTCAATACTTGTATACTTTTGGGGAGGAAACAGCTAAGCATGTGTGATAAGTGTTTAGCAAGTATTAGATCTGAGATCCATGAATTTTACTTAGCTTAAATGGATTAACTGGGAACATTTACTTTTATTACTGATTGTCTTGACATTTTGTTATTCAGTAATTTAATGGACAATGAACCCATTGGCCTGTTTCTTGCTACATAGGCTCAGAGATATGGCTTTGGGAACAAGGACAATCCCTCCGTCTGGTGGCAAGTACAGCTCTGTCATTTATGTTAGATCATCTTGCTGTTTAAGAAGTTTATTGACTTTTACTGTATGTTCCTAAATCTCTGAAAGGTGCATATTTGTATATCTTAGATCTTCAAATATCTTTTATAGTTTATTAAAAATTTTATATCCAAAGGGAGAATGGCTCTTATAATGATATCAACACGTTTCCCCCAGCATTTCCATTAAAAACTAGTAATGGTCTTAAGATTTTATCTTGTCTTCCAGTACATACGGAGGTCAAGGCATGCATCTCCAGAACATTTTTAGAACCATAACTGAAGTGTTAAGTGTTGCATAAACATAGGCAGAGCCTCTTAAATTCATCCTTCTGCCCTACTATTGGTCTTGCTATGTGCCATATACCTGAGATAGAAAGATGAAAAGGTGAGATGTGTCTCTTAAAGAGCTCACGATCTTAGAGGAAGAGAGAACTATGATACACTGTATACTAACAGAGAAATTCAATGTCCTCATTTGTAAAATGGAAGTGATAATAATGCTAGTGCCCTCACAGGGATATTATTATGATTAAGTGAGAGAAAGTATCTAGCTTAATGCTTTATACAGTGTAAGCACATTTATACAGTCTTAGCTGTTATTATTGCTACTACTGCTGTTGTTATTGACAGCGATTAAGATAGAGATCTACCAAATAGAGAAATGGAGAGGAGAGGCTAATTACTATGTGGGAGTGTTAAATAAAAAAAACAAAACAAGATTACTTAATTTTACAGCTGCTGTGTTATTTTTATTCACTAAGTTTCAGGTTTCCTTTTACTTGTGAATATATATAAATTCAAAATTAAATTTAGGCATACTAATGTCAACATTGATTCCTTAAATTTTCCAGAGGCATTTGAACACAGAGTAGGAAACTATGTTACTGTGGTTCATTGTTCAAGGTACAGCCTAGTGCTGTACGTGAGGCGCGTAACAAATACCTTTTTCCCCCTTTCTTTTAAACACTTCTGCTTATGGACCTGGTGTTCCTTTTGGTACCTTGTGAGTGGGCACAAGACATACACACATGTGGTGACTATTGGGAAGTCTATGAGGTGTTCTTAATAGAATTTTTAAGCAAATTCATTTTGGTTTAAACTTTTGAGATGTATTTTTAAACATTTACATCTTTTTTCCCCCCGGATTTACCTGCACTTCAGCCTCACTTTTCCATTTGCCTGAAATGCTCCTTCACTTCTTCCTTTGCTAAATGATACCTCATCACAGAGGACCTCCTTTCTCACCCTATCTAAAGTAGCACTCCAGTTACTCTTGTTTCCTCTACCCTTGTTCTCTTTCTGTTTTCCTTTTAGCATCTGATAAAAGCATTGCACAGTGCAGTTTTAATAAGGATAGTGACTGATATTTACATGTTTTCCATTATTTAATGGATTTAAGTTTTTAACTAATTCCTAGTGTCCTTTAGAGGTCGGTATTGCATGCATGTATAGAGAAAGGGGATCAGTATCTGTAGAGAGCAAAAAGGCACATTCAGGCAAGAAGAGTAATGCTCTGAAAAGATAGTTAAAAAGAAGTCAACTTTCCACTGAATTTCCCCTGGTCACTTGGTAGAGACAAGGTGTGGAGAACTACCGTATTTTTGATCAAGGCTATACACCACCATAGAAAAATCTAGAATTCTAAGTCTAAAACAATAGAGTCTTGTATTCTGAGAGAGAACTGTAGATTCTTTCACTTATTCATTTAACACTTATTTTTACGTCCCTATTATGTGAGGGGGACTGTTCTAGATACCCAGATAGCAATGAATTGAATGACAAAGTCCAGCTCATATGGAGCTAACATTTCTGGGGGTAGGAAGTCACACAATAAACAAATAAACATATAATGTGAGATACTGGTAAGTGTTCAGAAAAAATTAAACAGATTATAGGAGAAGAGAGGAAAGAAAGTAGAAGGTGGTGGTGGCATTTAGTTGGATGGTCAAGGAAGCCTCTCCATACAGGCCTGGTAACCCCAGCAGTAGAGTGATCCAGGCTGCGGCGAATAGCAAGTAGATAGATTTTGAAGTGGAAGCCTTCTTGGATTGTCCAGGCATCAGCAAGAAGGCCAGCCTGACTGGGGCAGACAGGGTGAGGGAGAGTGGCAGAAATGTGGCAGAGAGGTAGCTGCAGGCCAGATCATATAGGCCCTATGTGGAAGTCATGAAGTCTTAGAACTAGAAGAGACCCTGGATTTTGGTAAGATCAGTGTTCTTGAAACTAAGGTTGTGATCGTTGGTAGATTGTGAACTCTAAATGCAAACAGCAGCTAGCCTTTAAAAAACAGTATAAAATATTTGTACGTATCAAGCATACTGAGGATAAGAATTGTTTCATGGGATTTTTATTTCTTTTTCAGTTGTGTGTGTGTGTGTGTGTGTATGTTCTAATAGAAATTGTAGTTCTGGTAAAGAAAAAAAAAAAGAAAGTAAGAAGATGATTGTGAGTCACTGATCTAGTCTTACCCCCAAATTTTATAGACTAGGAAATGAAGCTGGGAAGTACCCAAAGGCCCATGATCTCGGCCATTGTGGCACTCTTGCTCCTGTACTGGGCTCTTGTGTGGATGCAGTGCGCATGCCTGTAGGCCAGACTGACTCCAACTGAATTAGTCCTAATTTCGAAATGGAGAGAAATGAAAAACTTCAGTCAGTACCATATCAAGCAGTGACTATTTCCATTTTGCTTTATGATCCTCTTTTGCACTGTTTCATAGTCTCCTTTACTCTTCTATTCTCTTCAATATCCTTTCATTTCTTTAGGAAAGGAAGCTACCCAAAGTGAAGGGATACAGAAGGAAAGAAAAGAATTCCAGGAGAGAGAGAGAGAGACAGAGAGACAGAGAGACAGAGAGACAGACCGACCCAGCCTATCCGTCATCCCCTTCCTGAAGGTAGTCTCCGGGGTAGGCAGTGCTACTGGAACGCAGGGTCCATACTTTCAGAGCCTGCACTGGGCATTTACCATTCACCTGCCTCTGGCTGTCCCAGTGAGGACTCAGCCCTGTGCTGAGGACCATGAGGAGGGCAAGGTTGATTTCCTGTGCTCCTTTGCATTCCCAGGCCTGGCCCATGGAGGCCCCCTGTAAAGGCCTGATTAAAACCCTATCAGAATTAATACACTGAGCTGCTGGGAGACTGTTTCTGTGTGTTACAGCGAAATTCTTACTTATATCAACAGTGGATCTATAGTCTTAAAGACAGGCTAGGCTTAAAAGAGACTTAATTGTGGAGAAGTTTCAAGGGTAAGTTAATGAAATTTGATTAAATTAATCCAACAGTTATAAAAAGATTCTTTTACCTCTGCCCCAAGTTTAAACCAGTTTGTTGTTGTTGTTTTTTAATGTCCTGAGGAAGATATTCTTGAAATAGTTTAATAGGATTTTTAAAACTATTGTTTTTAATTGTTTAAAACCTTGCATAGTTTATTAGATGTTAGAAAGTAGGTAGAGAATTCACTGGATGTCACTCATTGTCCATAAGAATAGCTGTTTAAACCTGATTATTTCTTCAGTGGCTAAAAAAACAAACAAAGAAACAAAAAAAACCCCAAAAAACTACTTTAAACTTACTTGGGGCTTTTTGTTGTTGGGGGAAAGATCAAAAAAGGATTCAGATTAGGTCCTTTTTTATGCAGAGGAGTAGTGAAAAATTAATCATTTACCTTGCATGTGTTGCCTTTTCATTAAAATATTTTTGAAGCCCTACTAACTAGATATATTAAAAAACAAAAGAAACTTAATTTATAAATCAGAATAGGAAATCTATTTTTCTTAATAGTTGCTATCTATCATTTATTAAATGCCATTGTATATTACATTCTTTTCGTATAGGAAACAGTCCCAGATTTTTTTTTTTAAATCTTTTTTTTAAAATATTTATTTATTTATTTATTTATTTATTTTGACAGAGGAGAGAGAGAGAGAGAGAGAGAGAGATACAGAGACAGAGA
>PVKE010003760.1:0-69714 GCA_004027555.1 Craseonycteris thonglongyai
GGGATAAGGGGGTTGAATATATGGTGACAGAAGGAGAACTGACTCTGGGTGGTGAGCACACAATGCAACACACTGATGATGCATTATAGAATTGTGCACATGCAAACTATATAATTTTACTAACCAATTTCACTCCAATAAATTCAATTTAAAAAGAATTCATTTCACTAAATATATATGTACTATATATGTTTTTAGATAGATAGATAGATAGGTAGATAGATAGACAGACAGGCCAGCTGTCTGTAAAGTATTCAGCCATGTAAAACATTCTCATTATATTGACAACGGCTGGATTTTTCTGGACATCAAATATATATAATAAACATATATGTATGTGTGTGTGTGTATGCACACACATATATTATAGACCCTTTGAGGTCTACCAATGAATCAGAGTGAGCACATAAATGGAAATCTATCTGTTCTCCCTGAACTACATCATCAGGTATTTATACATGGTTGCTTTCAAAACCCAAGAGGAAATATATAATAAACCTAGTTTCCTGCCCAGATTCTGACCTTTGTGAAAATATTTTCACTGTCTAAACACAGGCTGCAGTGAGCACAAAATAAGGTAATACGTAGTAAGTGCTTTGGGATATGGAGATACTGTCCTCTCCATCATCATAGTCCAGTTCAGACCAGCTGACCAACAAAGCCACACACTCAGGGTTCCTATACCCCGTTCTGATATTGACATGTACCTGGAGGTTGGACCAAGCCCCTGAGTGTATGTTGATCCTGATTCTGAATACTCTGCGAGCCCCAAAACTGACTGACCCCAAGTACCAACACCCCCAAGCAGAATTGCCTCTAACTCCTGGCATAACTCCACGTCCTTTGATTCCATAGCAACCCCCTTCCCTAAGTGTGTTTTGCATGGGTTGCAACTTTCCATTTAACCTATATTCACTCCCAAATTGAAATGCTATCTTGTACTACACATGTTTTCTGTGATAGTTCGTTCTGCAAATTCATTTCATAATGAAGCATATGGTCTGCCTTTCCATTTCAAGAACCTGGGTAGCGCTCACAACAGCCAACTGCCAGGCATTCCATACACCCAAGGCGGAGCTTTTCAGCCTGTGATTGTAAAATTGAAAAGATGCTCAGGTGAGTTTGCTTCCATGGACCTGCGCCAGTGAGGATCCTGTTGTGTTCTGCCACACTCAATGGCATGGCAATTGCTGAATATTTAGCAGCATAAGCGAGGATGCTAGGAGCAGAATGGGAAAGCTCCTTGCAGATTTCCTTCGGCCTTTCACTGTCTGACAGCAGAGGGTGTGTGTTTATAAAGTTAAGGAAAATGTTGTTTAAAAGGCACCTTTTTCTTGGTGAAGAAAACAGGTTTGTCACAGACATTGCAAGAATGCAAATGGACAGAACCTTTTTTGGAGGGCAAATCTTAGCAATATCTATGGAAAGTAAATTGATCCAGCCCTTGCCGAACTAAGAAAGTATCCTATAAATATACATGTGCCAACAAAGGGAGATAGATGTGTAAGGAAATGCAGTGCCTGAAATAGAAAAAAACAAACAAACAAAAAAACAATCCTTAAGTCAAATATTTAAGTGTACATTAGTAAGGAATCTATTAAATAAATATTGTTTTATTCACAAAATGGAATACTATGAGGCTATTAGAAATAATAATTCAGTTCTCTCTATCCAGTATGAAATTTATCATCTGTAACATATACGAGGGCTGTCTGCAAAGTATCCACACGTGTAACCGTTTTCGACATATTAACAAAGGCTGGATTTTTTTCCAGATAGCCCTTGTATATTTATAAATAATAGAGAACTCACTGGCTAGATATGGTTTCTTCCTTCCTTTTTTTTTCTTCTTTCTTTTCTCTTTGTCTTTTTTCTTTTTCTTTTTCTTCTTTGTTTTGTTTGCTTTGTGGGTGGCTGGTAAATCTTTCATGGGCTGATTTCTGGGAATATTGCAGCTTCTCTTACCCCACAACTCTTGATTCCTTTCTCAAGGTCTGCCACTCTAAGGAGGTCTAAAGATCAATGTGGAGTGGGGGGAAGAGGAAGTTGTTATTCAAAGGGTATCAAGTTTCACTTTTGCAAGATGAACAAGCTCTAGAGATGTGCCGTACACATTGTGACTATAGTTAACAATATGGTATTGTGCATTTCAAAATTTAAGAGGGTAGATCTCATGTTAAGTGTTCTAACACACACACAATATTCCAGCTCCATAGAAATGCATGTTGGATTAGATTCACTTTATTTAAGCCAATATATTATTTTGAGACTAAAGTTATTTAAAAACAGTTAACATCCCTCCTGTAAAGTCACTTCCCTAATTCACCATGTAAAATTGACCAAGTTATCAAACTTTGATCCTAGTTTTTTTTTTATCTACAGAGTGGGCTTGATACCAACATATGCCTTATAAGGTCATCAAAAGTAGTAAGTGAATTAATACCCATAAATTATTTGGTAAAATGTCTCTGCCCAGTAGTAATGTTCAAGGAATATGTATATAGGATATATGTAAACACACACACGCACACACACACAGGTTTATGACTCTTGATTCCCATTTTCTTACAAGTGGTCATTTATCTTCAACGTCTTCTTTTTTTCTTTTTAAGATTTATTTATTGTTTTCGACAGAGAGAGAGATACAGAGACAGAGACAGAGAGAAGGGGGAGGGCCCAGAACAGTCTCCATAGTTGCACATCATCGGTTTTTCTACATAGTTTCATTCTACAGGTGGGTGCGGGGCTGCACAGGGCAAGAACTGGGCTGGGGTCTCGCCCCAGTGACAACTGAACTGGGGGCACTCCCCAGTTCAGCATATGGGTCAGCATGGCCGGGGCCAGGATTTGATCCTCAGTCCCCGAGGCTGCAAAGTGAGCGCCTAACCCACTGAGCCATCCCAGCTTTCCCTTCAACATCTTCTAAATGCCGTCTTCAAGTCTAAGAGCAGGTGTCTAGTTCAATGTACTGTATGGAAGAGCATCTAAAAATTACGCCAAATAGAAGTGGCTGCCTTATGAGATAATCACCACTAAGAGTATCCAGGCAAAGGAGCGCATGTGGAATAAGGCGTGAGAGAGATCCTAGGGTCTCTTTGTGATGGGCCATCTTTGAGGCTCCCTCCACATTCACACGAAATGCTGGTCATACACCTGGGTTGGAGGTGTTCCTAATCTCCCAGGTGGAGATATTATACATGGCTGACTGTCAGCCCTCCACCTGTAGCTTCTTTCACTGGCCTCTTTTACACCACAATAGCATGTCATTCTTTATATATTTATACCACGTCTCCCTCTAATTGGAAATCCTCAATGGCAATGACGTGATTTTACTTATTTCTGAATCCCACAACACTGGGTATGTAGTAGGTGCTCAACAAACAACATCTGGATGATGAGATAAATCCAGCAAAGCAAGCCTGAGTGCTTTTCCATCTACAAAGTTTTCCTCTATAAATTCCAGGCCGTTAACTATTCTGACAGAATATTTAAACAAATCTGCTGTTAAAATATTAATAACAGCAGCAGCAACAATGATGGCAATGATGTATAAATTGAAACGGAAGTCCACAGAGATGTCAATAGAATATTGTTGGGTCTGTATTTCCATTCCTCTTATTTGGGAAAGGATGTTTTCATCAGCTTTAATGCCTAACTAGAATAATTTACATCTCTCGCCTTTCCCTCTGGTATCCAGAGTGAAAACATCGGATGGCTGCCTTCTTCAGGGACCCTTCCCCATGGTATTGTCCCCTCATGATGACTGGTTGACGACAAGCCCAACAATAAAGTCGATGCCCCTCCCATCCAATAAATGTGCTCCTTCCTGAGGTTGAATTTTCCCTATAAAGTGGGATAGAAAGAACAGACTAAAATAAAAGATTGCATTTATAGTTTGGCTACAGAGACCAAATCAAATCATGTTTATTGATTCATTTCAATCAATAGACATGGAAAAGTTCAGGAGATTCTGACCCATGTCTCCAGGTATGTCTTTGAGAGAGGTTGTAACCCCAGCCCCAAAGTGGAGTTACTGCAGAATAAAAAAATAAAAATAAAAATAAATGTTTGCATCTATCAAGTGACACAGTTATATTCATGACAGGAGGAAAGAAGGAAACTATGCTCCTTTTATCCACCCCCACCTCCCCGACAGATTATGACAGCATTAAAGGACAGGTTCGCACAAAATATTAAACTGTATCATGCTTCAACATAAATAGCCAAATGATAACCAAACCAAAACAAAAACCAAAACAAACAAAAGTTACAATCATAAATGGACACATTTATGTGGATTAATGGATCATAAGAATAAATACTTGGAGAAGCTGGGATGGCTCAGCGGGTTGAGCGCTCACTTTGCAGCCCCGGGGTCTGAAGATTAAGTACCGGTCCTGGCCTCGGCCCGTTTCGAACCCATATGCTGAACTGGGGTGAGCTTCCCATGCAAGAGGCCCCCAGAATGGTTCCTGCCCCGCACGGCCCCCGCCCACCTGTGTGGAATGAAAAACCATGTCGAAAAACTGATGACGTACAACTATGGAAACTGCTCTGGGCCCTCCCCCTTCACTCTGTCTCTCTCTGTCTCTGTCGAAAACAATAAATCTTTAAAATAAAATCTAAAAATAGAATAAGTACCTGTCGGCTTCATGCAGTGAGAATGGTAACCCCTCAGCTTACTACACGCTTGGCCAACCTGTGGCCTGTGGGCTGCATGTGGCCCAGGACGGCTCTGAGTGCGGCCCAACACAAATTCGTAAACTTTCTTAAAGCATGATGAGAGGTTTTTGTGACCTGTTTTTTAGTTCATCAGCTATCATTCACGTTCATGTATTTTATGTGTGGCTCAAGACAATTCTTCTTCTTCCCCATGTGGCCCAGGGAAGCGAGAAGGCTGGACAGCCCTGGCCTACTCCTTGCCCAGATCATATTTCTTCCCAGGAACCATCTATGTCTTTTGTGCTCTTATACCCCCTGGAGTCTTCCAAAAAATTAAGGTACTTCCTGCCAGACTCTGTGTCACCCACCATCTATCTTCCAGGGGGGAGAGAAAATGTTCCGCTGTATTTGAACATATGACCTCATGTCCATACCCAATAAAGAACCCATCTAAGCTCTTCATTTTGCAGGAGCCAAACTAATCAGGACACAACTTGTTTTTCTCCTGTTGCATTTCCAAAGCAAAATTAATTCCTTCTCACAGACACATCAGAGTCATCATGTCTTTTTGATGACATTGACACAACAGGAAAACCACTGGCAATGACATGGATTCCGAAGACCGTACTGCACATACTTGTCAAGACTGCATCAATAGTGACTTGCTAGCCACCAGACCTTACGGGTGCCATTTTCCAAGAAGCTAGGGGTTAAGTTGAAATTGGAACTTCAACAGGGTTTTGAATTGTGATGGGTATTAAGGGTTCAGGGCTACATCCTTTGGCTATCAGATCAGCCAAGGGGTGGGATGAGGTAGGGGATATACCTACGGCATAGCAAGTCCACATATGATTTCTGGTCCATCTTCTCTTCCCTACGGCTTCTGGAAGCCACATTTCTCTTTCTGCTGGTGGCATGCTTTCCATGTGCTGGGTTTAGTAAAGCTATGCACATCTCACCTCTGCTGCTGCAATTGCCACACATGGTCTTGACTAGAAATCAGAATTCTTTCTCCTTCTACCCCAGGGGGTTAGTTCTCAATGAGGATGTGATCCTAACTGAGTGGGTCGCTCTCTTATTTTACATAAGGAACCTAGAACCCAGATGACCTTGCTTTGCCTCAAAACATCAGCTGTTGAGAATATGGCCTGGTGGTTACAAAAGGCCACATGAAGAACACCTGGTAAAGAATGAAATGGACTCAGAAGAAAGTCAAGAGATGGAGAACAGACATCACATGAGTGATGTTATTGGAACCCCTGGCCCTAGCCCTGCCTGGAGACACATATCTTTTAAATTCTTAATTTCATGAATCAATAAATCTTACTGTTAAAAAAAAATAGAGGTTGAATTTATTGAAATTTGGTTTCTGTCACTTGTAATAAAAAATGTTCTAATGAATCCACATGAAATCAAGAAAAGTGTGACCCAGCTCTGTGGCTGTTTTTTAAAATTCATTTTCCCAAATAGGTCTGATTTGAGCCTCTCGGTCAACAAAGACCTGTCCTTGCTTTGGATAACTTCATACATGATGATGTTGGAATACTGGTTGGGGGTGTAAACAAAATAGTTCCTGAGTCTAGAACACACTGTATAGCCTCTTGCATTCGAGGGAGAGCCTTCCCGTGCTACCATAAAAATAATTTTGGAAGGCAGTGCATCTGCTTTCAGAAAGTGGCTGCCAAAATGTGGCCCAATGTAATTTAAAATGGCTAAGACAATCAGCTTGAAAATTAAGGTTTCTAATGGGAACACCTACTCAGCCCTAATAATAGGGGAACTACCATCATAATTATAATGTGGTGCAAGCAGCACATCATTAACTAACTTTTCTCAGCTACTGCAATTAACGAGCATCAATAGATTGAGTAAATTATTAATAACCCACACATGCTCCAGAGCGCGCGGTTGGCTCTATTTTTTTTCTGAGTAAGAAGCAAAAAGTTAACAGCTGATATCCAAAGAATCTTTGATTTATCTCTTTCACATTACTGTACTGTTAAATAAGTCTTTCTGGCGAAGATAACAGTTGTAAAGAATTAAGTGGTGGATAGGAAAGGAGCTATTCTGGAAGTGAGCAATGGAATTTAACAGAGAGACAATCTTTTGTGCATTGATCAAACAACCCTATTCCTTCCTTTGCTCATAGTGCAATCATTTATGAAACTGTTATTATCACTGAGTGCTAATAGTGGTAGAAGTTGTTATGGCTGTTACTGTATATAGTATAGTGTGAATCAGCAGTTCTTAAATACAGCCTAGGGGCCAATTTAGGTTTATGTTGTTCACAAATAATTTTCTCTAATCATAAGGCATTAACACAGGGTGGGCCTGTCTAATATGGAAGTGGTCAAGAGGATGAAAAAGAGTTCCAGAAAGAGTTGAGAGGCATAATCAAAGTTGTATGAATAGGTTAGAAAGTCTCTTTCACCCCTTGTATTGAAATTGTTGCCAGTCACTAGGTACATAAAGCATATTCCTCATCTTTAAGATGTGCATGTTCTAACAGAAAGAGGCTACTGAACAGAAAACATCAGTAAGCCATGAAAGCACTATGGTCAGAATGAATATAGGGGAAGAGGAGGGCAGGTAACAGCTTGGCATAGGAGACTAAGAAATAGCCTCTCTTAAGATTTAAAATCTCTGCTGAGTTCCTTAATGCCCACAAATAAATAAATAGTGAGCCACAACACAGGTGGAGAGGGTTCCCAGCAGAGGACACACTGTATATAAAGGTCTGGGTATAAGGAAAACATGGCAATCTCTTGAAACAACAAGTCACATGATGTGGTTGGAGGACAGATGAGTGGGAGAGTAGCAGCAGATGAGAAAGGCTGTGTTAGGGAGCTGATGCTGTCTGCTGAGAGTGATGGGGCATCACTGAGGCGTCTTCAGTAAGAATGACACAATGGGACCTCAGTTGTGGAACGATTGCTAGGGCTGCAGGTGGCAGAATGGAGTGCGGAGGGCATGTAAGGAGGGAAGGGAAGAGCCACAGGGCATTGTCACCAGTCTGTGTGAGGAATGACAGTCATCTTGACCAAAGGCTCAGTGGATGCGTGTTTGTGATTTTCAGGAGGTAAAGACCTAACTCTTCAGCCTGCGTCTGGAGTGATGAGAATATTGTCAACTCCTTAATAAGCACCCAGCCATATTGCAGCTGCTAACAGGACCAGACTGAACCAGCACTGGGACGTTTAGAAACCTTGGCTCTGAATCCAGAATAGAAAGGGGCAGATTTGGGAACACTGGACTGCAGGAGATGATTTCAATACTTGTGTTTCTCTCTTCCCTCTCTATAAACCTGTGTCTTCAAAGACCATCCCACACTGTGAGGGAGGGACTCTCCTAGAAATAAAGAATGAGGGTAGGTAGACCAGAGGCCCCTTACCTTGAAGAAATCTATAAACCAGGAAAGCAACAGAACACGGTGACTCTGGGTATTGCTATCTCGATGCCTCCTTTAACAAAAACGCATCAGACTAAACGGATTTTCGGCTCATGCAGAGTCCTCTGGCTGAGTGCTGTGAGCAGGAGGAAGAACAAAGGTGACCTGTGGGTCACTCTGCTACAAACATACTCAGAGCCTATCTGCGGACAAGTGCCCAGGGGCAGCTGAATTCAGGCTAAGGCCGGTTCTGCCTCCCAGGCCTCTTTGGGCTTCTACTGAAACAATTGCCTCATTTTGAGATCATCCAAGCATGTTAAAACTGTAGACAGCAGAGCGGCACATCTATTCAATGACCATTTAAACTGTACAACTAGAATTTATCACAAGTACAAGGGAAAGGGTGAGTCGTTAGAAAATCAAACTTGAAAAATCTCTACTCTTGGGCAAACAGCTACATTTTCTATGGAGGGAGCTGGATGCTGCAGCTTTAACACGTCCAATATATACAGCCTCCTGTTGGCGTATAAAAGGGATCAGTGGTAGCGGCACACCCAGCAGAGGGGATGTCACAGTGTGGAAAGGAGGAACTCAAGAGGAGGCAAAAAAGAAAAGCGAAGACAGTGTAGGCTAATGCAAGTAAAAACATTCTGCAATGGCCCCTGAAGTTGCTGAAATCCAGCAGCTTGGGGTTCCTGGCAATGGCTCTTAAAAGAAAAATTCCCCTATGGACCCATCCATGGTACCTTTATATCTCATCCATTTGTACTAACATTTTGCTGTCCTTGTAACGGTTGATCCAACAGTCCAGGCATTGCAGGGTCTAAAGACCTAGATCTTGCCAGTGAGGGCTGAAGCTGCACTTCCGGTTTCCCTGCCTTGATCATTTGCGACTCTGAGCAGGCTGGTCCTCCCATCTTTGGTCGCCTACTGAAGAGCATCCTTTGCACTTGGCCTCTGACCTTGTAGAGGCAGCTTTGACCTTTGTGTACCTCCTGCATGAGCATTGCAAATCACTCCTGGAAAGCCCCTCAGAAACGTTGTTTGGGGTCTGAGTCACACCTTCAGCCTTATTTCAATAACAGCTTTCACGGAAGTCTTGCAACAAGTCACTGACTCTATGTTCCTTCTCATTTGCTGTCAAACTCAAGGTGATGTTTGATCACATTTGGACTGAGGGACAAATGGTGGAATCATTTATAGCAACGGCGCCCATGGCTAGATAGAGGCAATGAGTAAAGTATGAGGTGTAGGGGCATGTTGGTTTCCACATCAACTCAGTGTTTCTGGTTGGTGCATTCAGAGTGTATTGTATGGAACAGACTACGCAACCACCACCATGGAGTTCTCAGCCAGGCTTGCAAATAACACAGGGATCCATGACAATGTAGAGTGACAATGCACAAACTGTGGGATGGAGGCATTATGATCTCTAGGCTATCTGCTAGTGTCAGAGATACTGGAGCAATAGGGAACAAGCTTTATGTCACAGGCATCTCGCTCATGCTTTGTTTCAGTGAGGAGCTCAAGAAGAGCTGAACGAAATACAAAAGTGAACCTCGATGGCCTGGCTACTGTAGCCCTCTCCTGTACCCAGAAGCCGAGGACCATTTTTGTTCACAGTCACTAGTGAGCCAGCCTTTGCAGGGGATGAAAGATGTGGTGAGAAAGTGAGAGGTTCAGCTGGTTCAGCTAAGTATGTGGAGGCTACAATTCCCTCTCCGCCTCTGCCTGGGAAAGACCATTACCGCAAGTACATTTTCAAAGGCAAGACATATTACCAGCAAGCAGAGCTATCGTTTTTAGTGCCACAGAAACTTGGAATGTCGATATGTGACATTTTCAGTGACTAGGTGGGCTCTTAGGCTCCATCTCAGGGGAAACAGAGAAGGAGCTTGAACTAGGACCAGCAGTCTACACTCCGGGGTCCATCGTATAGTATTTCCCTTCTCCATCTAGATGTGCTTCCACACACACGAAAACTCATTTTTTACCCACTTTGGAAGAACCAGAACAGAGAGTTTGCAATTTTAATCCCGGCACTCTTGGCCCCTAGCCAAGTAACCAAACATGAGGTGAGGGGTTGCAGAGGAAAAATGAAGAACGAGGTGGCTGGCAAACTGCAATGGAGGTGAGCACATGAGGGCTGTAGTTCAGACGTCTGAGATCCAGACTGGGTGTGAAGGAAGAGGACTGGCTGCGGGCATAAGCCACAGAGAGGAATCAGTGCGGTGGAGAGAGAGAGAGAGGCCGGCAGACATGTCCCCATGTCTTCCCAGTATGGGGCCACGCCGCTGGGATACATCAAGTTCAAGGGCGCATTCTTGTCTGTCTATTTCAAGACCTGTGTCAGCGCCGAGACTGGGCCGGACTCAGGTCTTCAGCATCCACAAAACGAGCACGGCTCCTACACGTTCTCACACAGACAGCCCAGGAAGCTGCACACACGGCAGCGGCTTCCAGGTCACAAGATGAGGACGAACTCCCTTTAAGAGTGAGCAGAAAAGGAGTGAGGAGGGGGCCGTGGACAGGGGTCCCTGGCTGGAAACCATGAAAACCACGCTGAGAACTGCAGACACTCACTCGCCTTAGTGAAAGGAGCCGTCAGAGGAACGAGCCAACCAGCCCCAACTGACCCAGGCTTTGCAGAGAAGAAAAACTCAAAGCAAAAGACATCAGTTGCCCAGAAAGAATTCTTATCTCCCTGCCCTCCATGGGAGGAGGTGGGAAGGGGGTGACTTTCATGCAAGCAAAGGCACCTCAAGTGACAGACACGGCACAGCTGAAGACCCCCAGGGAGGCACGAACCCAGAGCTGCTAAATGGCAACCTTCAGAAATCACCTTCTTGGGCCATAAAGACTCCTTTATGCCGTGGCTTGATTTGCTATTGATTTAAGGCTCTTTTTCATAGTGATACAGGAAAACATTTTACTTTCTCACATGTCAGTGGGAGGAAGTCTCCCTGGGAAGGAGGCACAGGGGGGTCTGGAGGCTGCTATGCAGGGTGACACCGTCATTTAAGGAGTGCTCACAGGAAGTGCTCTCCATTGCTTCCCTAAGTGCCTACTGTGGGATTTCTACGTAGGTCTAGATTCCTCTGCATCAGGAGCTTTTTTGCCTGGGGTTCTGAGCATGAGGAATTCTGTCTTTCTGCATACATCCATTCCTCTGGGAGAAGATTTTTCACTTTCATTAGGTGCTAAGGAGTCTGAGACTCTGAAAATGAGAGTATTTTCAAAATCAGAAAGGGAATCTAGGGAGGCTGGGATAGCTCAGCAGGTTAAGCACTTGCCTTGCAACCAGGAGGTCCAGGGATCAAATCCCGACCCTGGCCCGTGCAAACCCAAGTGCTGAACTGCAGTGCAGTTGGTAACTGCCAGGATGGCAAGCGAAGGTTCTCACCTCCCATGCTGGAGGCCCCCAGTTCAGTTCCAGCCCCATGAGGCCCCACATCCACTTGTGAGGATTGAAACCATGTCACTACGAATGATGTACAACTAAGGAGACTGATCAGGGCCCTCCCCATTCTCTCTCTCACACACATACCTTCTCTCAAATATTAAAATAAATCTTAAAAACAACAAAAAAAGAGAGTCTATCCTTGCCCATCCTACATCAATCATCTTAGCAAACCAGAGAGAGATTCATGCACTACCCCGAGAGAGGCAAATCCCTTGCAGGATTCTCTCTCCCCTCCCCCAAAGGAGAAACTTTACAGACATATCAAACCCTGAGCTCAGACTTGGGAGTCATTCGAGGACACACAGGAATCTCAAGAGGGATGTTCTGAAGACAAACCGATACTTTAAAGAAAGGCACTATTTGTTTGCAGGAAAACCTAACAAATTGTTCTGAAGTCCACAACCAAACATTATTGTGTAAGATCCTGGAGGGAAGGAGTTGTTACTGAACAGTTAACAGGTTGCACACCACGGCCCACAGGCTTTATCACAGTGCCCGATACGCAGTAAATGCTCAGTAAACCCTGGTAAATAACATCAACGAACAAATGGATGAATGGATGACTCAAGGAATGTCTTCCAAGAAGTTTTAATGAGGAGGAGGATATTTGCAGAGCCGAATTCCCAGGCTCTGAGTCCTTGCCCACGTCCAAGGGCACAGAAAAGATAAAAAGGGTGAGTGAGAAGAAGCCCTGGGAGAAAGCGACCCCCATAAATCCAAGGTGTTGTTATTTTTATTTTTATCGGTGCTTCTATGGCGTTCAGGGGTGAGGGAGAATGTGCGAATATGGTCAATTTTCTGCTTGACTCCAGACACATTCTAAATGACTGAGCCACATTTTATTTTAAATTGACTAATAAAGAAGTTTCACACCCACACCTTTTCACATTTGCTTGGGTCATTTAATGTTCCCACCCTTCTGCAGTGGCTAAGTTCTCTCTGGGAGAGGTGGGTTGGAGGAGAGTGAGGGCCAAAAAGCAGCATATTGCATTATCTTTTCTCTCTCTTTTTCTCTTTCTCTTTCCCTCTCTCTCTTAATTTGTCCTGATCAAAACACAAATATCACCCTGAATGAGATGCCTTCCTTGTATGCGCACTTAAAACAACAACAACAACAACAAAACCTAACAAACAAAAAAAACAAAACACGTACGGCCTTTTACTTTCCCCTACATAAAAATAAATGGAAAACATTTTGCAAATGTCAAATGCTATATAAAAGGAAAAATATGAAGGACATTGGGCACATAAACAATAACACTAATGACAAATTTTACCTCTCCTAAAGCACTCTCTGCTACCAAGTTCCAATTTTGGAGTTTTATCTCATGGGTCAGAAACCAGCTTTATCACAGGTAGAAATGGATTCTCACAGGAAAAAAAAAAATCTCTAAATGTGTCAGCAGATGATATTAAGGAAGAAAGAAGAAAAATAAAAGAAAATTACTTAGGGCTCACCATTTTCATTGATTCATTTAGCACTTTTATAAGCAACCCTATGTGCCTGCAAGGCTGTCAAGTTGCTGAGAATACAAGGTACAAAACAATAGAGGTGGTGACTGACCGAATGCTATCGTCTAAGTGAGGCAGACAATGAGGACACACATATGTAAGCAAGATAATATTTGATTATGGAGATATAAATTCAAGTGTTTTGATGGATAGCAGGGAAGGTGAGCAGGTAAGAGAAAGCCCTAGTGAGGAAATCCTATTGAGGAAGAGACCAAAGCCTACCAGAGAGTCAGCCATGTAGAGAACAATACTGGGAGAGCAGGCACAAATAAATACTCAGAGATTTACAAAAAAACAAAACCCAAAACAAACTGTGGTGATGGAAAGAGTTGTATGCCTGGAACTTATATAATTTTTACTTACCAACGTAACTCGAATAAATTTACTAACAACATCAACAAAAACCAAACAAAAAAATTAAAAAACAAACAAACCTTGAACTGTTCCAGGAACTGTCAGAAAGGTAAGGTAGGAGACAGGAGCTGATAGGAGAGTGACAAGAGATAATGTCCAAGAACCTTAGGTCCCAGGAACCCAAGGGCTGATCCTGCCTCGTGGGCGTGGTAACAAGTCTGGATTATCTTTTTCCTGAGTGAAATGGAACTTCATTGAGGCCTTATAAGGGAGAGGTAAGAACATGATAGGATTTATAACTTTAAATGGTCACTCTGGATGCTTGTGTGGAGAACAAGAAAGAGGGGACAAATGTGGTGGCATGTGTCCCAGTGAAAGGCTGGTGTGGTCATCCAGGTAACAGTTGATGGTGACTTTGACCAAGTTGGTGGCAGTGGGGTTGGAGAAAAGCTCATGAATTGGATGTTGAGATAAAGGAGGTAAGAGAGATAGAGGAAGAGCTATTTCTCTTAAACACTGAGAAATGCTAAAGCTAGATCAGTTTAATTCATCCAAAGTATAAATGGACGTAACATATTTATCTACATGTGGTCCTTTATCGGTTAGGGAGAGTCACGAAATACCCCTAACCTCCCACCCCCACACCCCCAAAACTGATCCTTGACTCCCTCTAACAGAATTATATTCCCATGCTTTGCGCTGTCACTGGAACCTGCATACTTTCTGCTTGCATCATCTCTCACAACTTTTATTTGTAACCATCTGATAAGGTATACCAGCTATCTCCCAAGTTCTATTCCACGGTACATCAGAGCAGGGGCCATATCCATCTTGGTCCGCACTGTACTCCCAGAACTGAGCATGGTGTTTGGCATCCTGTGGGTGGGCACAGTGAAATGAAGAATGATTGGATGTGAACGGATGCCCTGAATTTAACTCCAAGTCTTCAGAAGATGAAGGGCAGAGACAGGAAGCAATGTGAGCCCACTACTGACACCCACTGACTGCTTCCCAGTCTCCCTGCAGGAAGCCTCCCACACCCTCCCTGGCTCGCTGCCAGTCTAGACACACCATTCCCATAAGCCACAGCCACGCTGAACACAGTGACTCATGGTTCAGAAACCACCCCGATCACTGGGAGTTTCCGGGGTTTGCCGAGGGTGGCTTCCCACAGAGTGCTACAAAGTACAAGAAGGTGTCATCTCCCTTCCAACCTGAGGTCACCCTCACTCTCCCTCCCTTTCACTCCCACTCCTACCTTAGGCTCTGAGATGCTTAGCCACCATCCTTGAACTTCTGGGGATGCCAGTTCCATTTGAAGCATGTCACAAAAGGTCTCCATGCATCCTGCTCCGAGCACTCCTGCACAGTGGACCCATAAGGACTCCACAAAGGAAACATCTGGGTGGCCCAATGTTATCTTTCTAATAAATAGTTGTCGACTGTAAGTCTTCATCGCCCGCTCTTAATTTCAATAACTATTACATGGGATGTCACTCTGAGAAATTCTGCTCTAGAGGTTTGAGAGGGGAACTATTGATCGGGATATTTACAAAGGACTGCCTAGAATGATGTCACATCATTCAGTCATTCAAAATGAAGGATTCCCCCCAAATTCACAGATTTATTCATTCATATATATATTAAATTCATACCATGTGCCAGGTCCTGGCTACCCATTAATGAATTAAACAGGGATGCCAGGGAAGCCGAATAGGTTGAGTGCTTGTCTTGCGACCACAAGGTCCGAGGATCAAATCCTGGCCCCGGCCAGTGCAAACCCATAGGCTGAACTCCGGCATAACTGGTAACCACCAGGATGGCAGCGAAGGTTCTGCCTCCCATGAGGGAGACTCCCAGTTTGGTTCCTGCCCTGCGTAGCCCCACATCCACCTGTGTGAAATGAAACTATGTCACAACTAATGAGGTACAACCATGGAGACTGATCTGGGCCCTCCACCGTTCTCTCTCTCTCACTTTCTCTCAGGATAATAAAATAAATCTTTAAAAATAAAATAAATAGAAAGGGCCCCTCTCTTCACAAAACTATGCAGCTGGGCAGACAGACAATAAGGCAACGGATATGTAATTGTGAATTGCTGTGAGTGGCGCGTAGATCATGATGAGAGTCCTACCACAGGCTGGGGGTTGCGGGGAGGTAAGCACTTAGATTAGATGGTCAGGAAAGATGACTAAGAGAAGAGGAAGAGGACATGGCATTCCAGCTAAGTTGTGAAAATGAGACTACCATTCAGTGAATGAGAGAGGTGGAAGGAGGGAGGGAAAGAGGGTTAGTTCTAGATAGAGGAAAGAGCATGAGTAAAGGTTGAGGCAGCTAAGAGCTTTGTCTGCCTAACGTTTCTAAGCCCCTAAGATCCAGGCAGCTGCCTTATCCAGGTGCTCTGTGTCCCACTGCTGTCTCCACTGGGGTATCTACCTAGCAACCAAAGTTCACCTCGTGCCTTCTTTTCAGGTTGTTATCTTGACCTTTTGCCTCCTCCACAGCCACCACTTTTACAGGCTGACTCCATCCTTAATGTCCCTGTCTCCTTGTCACCTGTTCACACCTTGATACCTGGACACTTGTCCATACTCAACTGAAATGGTCCCCTCAAAGGTCAACAATGAGTTCTTTGCTTTCACATTCACTCAGTTGATTTCTCTGTCTTAGACTTGGATTTTCACTGTCCCACAATGCTGAAAACTTCCTTCCTTTGCCTCTTTGTCAAAACTCCTGAAACTCTGATTTGCTTACATTGCTTTTCCTCTCCCAACCATTACCAAAGGAACTAATAATAGAAGTTATGTTTACCCTTGTTTAAAAAGAAAGAAAGAAAGAAAGAAAGAAATAACAGGTTGAAAATGAAGTCACTTAGACTAAGCTTCATGACAGCAAAGCAAAGATTTAATACTCAACCTAATTGTGGTGTTAGCCTCTCCCAGGAACGTAACTTTTAACCAGTCAAAACTGGAATTATCTGGTCGGCACCCCAGGTAAAAGACGCCCCTTCTGATCCCCCATAGGTAAATTACCTACACCTGGGACTATCCACTCTTTATGAACAGACCTTTTTCCCACCCTCTCCCTGCTTTTAAAAGCCTTCTGTTTCCTGTAGCTCTTTGGAACTCCTTGCCATTTGCTAGATGGGAGGCTGCCTGCCTTGTGAATCGTTGAATAAAGCCAATGTGATCTTTAAATTTACTCCATTGAATTTTTTTTTATTTAACACCCTGTATTCAGGACCCATAATATGCCAGGCACTGTGCCCAGTAGTTTACAAATCTGACTGCAAACTATTTGGGGCTATTTATGTAGGATTTTTCTCCCTGGGTTTTCTCTTCTCAGATTCATCACTCAGACAGGGAGAAAGGGCCCTCCTTATCTCTGGTTTTGAGAAGAGGAGGAGATGGGGGAGGGGGAGGGAGGGAGGGAGAGAGAGAGGAAGGAAGAAGGGAAGAGAAAGGAAGCAAAGGGAAGAGGAGGTGGGTATGTGGCCCCAGCTTCCAGGAAATATTCAGGTCTCAAGCTTATGGCCTGAAGACACACGGCCTGTGTGTCTGGAGATAATCAAGGTCAGAGTCAGGCAGGGTCCTTCTTCCACTGTCCAGGTGCCAGGTGAGAGGCTGGACTGTTGGCATAATGAACATGACACCTACCGCCCATGAAGTGGAATTGGGCCTGAGGATGAAATTACCCTTGTTTCAAAGTAACTAGTAAACGTAGCCCTTCCGGCACAGTTGTGTTTGTGGGCACAGACTCATGTGTGCATTCTCTCCTTTAAGGCCTACAGAACACTGGCCTCCACTTTACCAATGTGAGAATGTTGCCCCATGTCACAAAGTGGCAAAGGCAGGATGGACAAGAGATTGTCCAACCCCCAAACCCTGGGCCCAATCTACTAAGTCTTCCTGCGTCAGTCTCGGGTGCTGTCTCATTTGGTTTCCCTTGAGATCCTCTCTCAGCAATTACTGTCTCTCATGACTTCAGATATTCACTTCTCCACCCTCCTGGCCAAGTCTGACCCTTACACCCAGATCTTTCCATTAGCACCTCTGATGACCTGGTTTGAGTCAACAGTGCTCCCTTAACCACCAGGCCTTGCTTCAAACCTCTGACTCACCCCTCTCCCAACACTGCTTTCTTCTTGAGTAAGGTGGTTGGCTTTGGAAATAGACTACCTGGCTAACATCCCAGCTGCCCTGCTGTGTGACTGTGGACAAGTTACTTAACCATTCTCTGCCTACTTTTCCTCATCTTTACAATCATGAAGAGAGAAGCTACTCCACAGAAATGTGTTGAGTATTAAATTAGCTAATACATAGAAAGCTAAAAAATTTAGACTAGGATCTGAGAAATAATAAATGCTTAACAAACATTAGCCAGAGTTGTCCATCCAAAATAGGGTTTGAGCCTCTGTACCTTCATGTGAAGATGAAATACATCTGTATTTTTTGAGTTTGCAATTTGGTTCTCACAGGAAATTATCTACCAAGTTACTTGCCTAGGTTACCTACTGCTATCCCCTTTGGTTTAAGTCACTGCCATATAAAATGTGTCCCAAAATTCACGCAAGAAGTAATTTTGATAGAAAACACAGGTTTATAATTAAAAATAATAAATTTTCATTGCTCAACAATGAAAATGCATTGTTCTTTCATGTAGCGCTCCATTTTTAATAACCCTGAACTGTCAGCTGTCATGCTGTCTTTTTTTTTTATTGGCAACACTTTACCGCACCAATGACGCAAAATTCAAATCTTGCGTGAATTTTGGGACACCGTTTATCAGGCTTTTAACAAGCAGCCTGTCCGTGAGGTTCTTCCAAGTTCTTTGTGGTCCTCAGAACAGGGTTTCCAAAGCCCAAACCCTCTTGCTGACTTCCCAGTGTGCACCAGAGAAGTCAGCAGAGCTCAGTGAGGTACCTGGCCCCCTGCCCCCTCAGGCTTTAGCTAGTCAATACGTGATTTCACCTCTCTGGGCCTCCGCTTCCCATTTGTGAAATGGGGATCATCATAGTAGGTGTGGAAGTAAGAAAGGGTTCGTGTCCAGTGGCAGACGAAGACTGAATTATAAAGCCCCTTTGCAGGGAGGCAGGACTGCGGTGACGAGTTCTGATCCAGGGGCCAGGATGAGAAGCAAAAGGGGCCACAGGAGGACCCTCCGCTTCCTCTCGTCCTACTGCCCAGGTCAGCCATGGGCCCCGCACGAAGGACAAAGAAGTCTTTGCAGCGTTCACCTCTCTAGTCCATGGATCGCTGTCACCATTTCGCAATTTAGCGGATCCCGGTGAATACTTACCGCTCACCCACTCGACGACTGTACAGCACAACTTCCTTAGAGGATGAAAACGCTCCATGTCTGCTCTGTCCAACATGCCAGCCACTGCTCACAAGGGGCCGCTGGCCTGTGGTGAGTGGGACGACAGTAGTGACTGCTCCATTTTATTTACTTATAATTGATTTAGACGTCCACGGCCCCTGTGGTTGCTGGCTACCCTACTGCCCAACTCAGCAGTACTGGACTTGACACTGTCCCATGGATGCTCCCCTGAGTCCTGGGTTCTTTCCACTCGCCTTGGAAGAACCTTCGAGGCCAGCCTCTTCCTTTGAAATGCTCACCTGGAAGGTGTTCAGTCTTCCACTCAGCTCAGTCACAAATACTGCTCCAACCAGACCGCGCGACCTCTGTGGGCGTTAGGCGAGCTGCCTTCCAATTTACAGAAAGTGCCCACAAGCAAAGACGCGTGCACCTGTGATGGACGCTGATTTCCAGATCAAACGGCAATTTCAAAGGCCGAATGTAGATGAACATGAGTGCCGGAGACAAAGGAGAACAGATAGGTCTGTCTTTGAGTTATTCTAGATCCGAACTACCTCAGAAGAGCCAATCTATGGTCCGAAAGACCGAACTATGTGGAACGAGGCCTTCAGAATAATTACATGTTGTTAATTGAAAAATGTTAATCATGTCACATTAGGAGGAGGATGGGGTTAAATTGGTAAAATTTCAATTCACTTAGGCCTTATCTCTTGCTGGAATGAACCAGATGATTAATCCTCAATATTCTTCAGGGATGCAGCAAGCAGCAGCAATTAAATTAACAACTACAAAGTTTATGCTCGGAGATGCAAAAACGAAAGAGGGAAGCGCTTTAATTTTTCACAAGTTGTTACCTTAATTATCTTCTTATTGCTCTGTCTCTTCTCCCTCATTACAGACACACACCCCTTGCTAGTCACAGATCCCTCTAATTTGCTGTCGCTCTCAATAACAAGGCAAGAAAATGTCATCGGAGGTGCAAAGTCATAAATCTCACTCGGCGCATGCTCACTGGCAATCGAGCACTCAGCTGTGCCGAGTCCCAGTATCTCTTCCACAAGTGCTGACACGCTTCCACGTTCCGATACGTCATCAGAGTGCCTGCACACCTCTGCACAGGGTGCACTACTTTGTCCCTTGAATCCAATGGCAATGACAACTTCCTTAGAAGAGGCTGAAACTTAGTGGGTCAGGTTAATACCAGACTATACAAAGTAACAGAGCAACATGGTCTTGAGGGCAAGAGAGCACACCTCAAATGGAAACTTCTTTTTCTACCCTACGTATGGCACAGGCATTAAAGCGAGTGGATGGGAAGCCTTTAGTACAACTGCAAACCTTTCAAATCTTTATTTTTTGGCTTGTCTGTTTGTTTGGGTTTTCCCCCCTCTCTAAATGATATCTCTGCATTGTGTCATCAGGGAGATCTGACTTTGTAAAGTTCAGATCACTGCTCTGTCTTGGAATGCAGCTAAATCAAAAATGGAGAGAAAGAGAGAGAGAGAGAGAGACAGAGAGAGAGAGAGAGAGAGAGAGAGAGAGAGAGAGAGAGACAGAGACAGAGAGAGAGAGAGCCAACAGCAGCCACCATACAGCAGGAGAACTCGGCCTGGCGGTGATTTAACAGGGCCCCTGGCATATGTGCATGAAAACCTTAACAATCAGAACTGCTATCTGCACGCCACATACCGCTCTGACTCAGAAGCCCCGTTTGCAGGTTTCCCTCTGCATATGCCCAGCCAGCACCAGTAATCCCTACTCGACAGGAGAACTGGGTTCTGTTGTCAGGATTTCTAAGTAGGCTCTGTGGATGTGAATGAAGGCTAACAGGAATTCTTTTCTTTAAAGATCATTGTTTGAGCAGGAGGGCTGAAAAAAATATCAACGATGTAATTAAGAAAATAGGCTAGCAGTTTGGAAACTGTGAGTGAAAATTAAAAAAACAAACCCACCACCATACCCTGGGCTGAAACAGCAATGCAATCACAGGACGGTTGAGTCCAAACTGGGAAATGCATGAGAACGTTTCAATAATTGAGCGTGTTGCCTCCTCTATGCCTGAAGAAGCAATCCCCGTCACTGCAAATCCTCGCTCAGCGTCATGGTAATATATCTCTGACGGTTATATATACTAGGGCAGTATCATCATTTAGTCTACTTTCTGAATTTCCAAAGTTTCACAGCAAAATGTCACATCCCCAGAGAACGTCCTCACAACAAATTATTAGTGCAGTTCGATGGATCATCACCCAAATGGCAAAAATCTCAATAAATTTCATCTGGACCTTTACTGAAACCTCAAAAATGCATTACACCCTCCCCCACCCTCTGCTGACCACCGTTTTTATGATCGCTATTGTATTTGCAGGGCAGTCAATTTTATACAGCATAACAAACTGCCAAGTGCTAACGCAATTCCCTCCATTACGAAGGCCCATGTATTAAATTTAGTGAAGCACAGTATCAGACTTCAAATATTGCCAGGCTTAGAATTGAATGCCGCAGAAGCTAATGTTATCAGCCTGACAAATACACTGACGTATTAAGTAGCAGATCATGTATTCATATTTGGAACTGATGTTGTTTTTCTGTTTAGCTGTATATTTCTTGGATTAGCCATGATATTTCAAAATGAACATTCTGTTTTGGAGTACAAGGGAATGGACAGCAAAGGAGCTGGGCTGGTCATTATTTTTCCTTCACGGCAGATCAATTATTACTTTTCTTAATCATGTGCCGTTTCAGGAATAATGAACATGTAAGCTCAGCTCAAAGAAATGTCCTTTTTGAAAGAAACAATTTATTTTTGTCTTTTGCCTCCCACCCATGTAAATACACTTTCAAATTATATTTTTATTCCATGAGTACAAGGGAAGGTTTCTTCGGCACAAATCACACGTATTTCTTCTGACTTTAAATTAAGAAGAGGCTTGTTTCTTCCCATCTCTCCTTCTTGTCAGTGAGTCTTTGCTTATTGCAACAAAAGCAACCAAAATTATGAATGTCCTTTAAACTTCTTGCTTTTATTCTAATGTTATACAACTCTTTTAATTGTGGCTCTTTTGATAAAAATGAGTATTGAAGTGATCTTCACTCAATAATCTCATCCCATGTTGAAACTGCAGAATCAAGCGATGCTGGAATTGCTCAGCAGTTAAGTGCTTGCCTCGTAATCCCAAGGTCCAGAGATCGAATCCCGGCCCTGGCTTGTGCAAACTCATATGCTAAACTGAGGTGCAACTGGTAACCGCCAGGATGGCAGTGAAGGTTTTCGCCTCCCATGCAGGAGATCCTAGTTCTATTCCCATCCTTTGCAGGCCCACATCCACCTGTGTGGAATGAAACTAAGTCACAGCTAATGAAGTACAACTATGGAGACTGCTCTGGGCTCTCTCTCTCTCTCTCTCTCTCTCTCTCTCTCTCTCTCTCTCTCTCTCTCCTTCTCTCAAACAATAAAAAAGGAAGATTCCAGAACTAATCCAAGATACTGATTTGCGTTGTCTTGGGTGGGGCTCAGGAATCCAAGGTCTTGCATGCGCCAAAGCGATGCTGGTAACCAGCCAGTCTTACCAACAATGGGTCTAAGGTGGATCTCAGTCTAGATACTTATTTCATTAACAGACATTTGTTAGTAAGGTGAGTCCAGGTGTTGCATGGAGGGATTTTCATTGCTTTAGCCTGGTGAAGGGCTGGGCATCAGTATTCTTATTTATTGTGGTCAAACACACATGACAAAGCAGACCGTCTGAACAGTTTTAAGTGCACAGTAATACCTAGATGCACATCTCTGCATCAGATCTCTAGGGCTTCTCATTCTTGCAAATCTGAAACTCTGTACCTCTGGAACGATAACTCCCCCATCCCCGCTTCCCCAGCCCCCAGCATCCACCATTCTACTCTCTGTCCCTATGAGTTTGCCTACTGAGAGCATCTCGTGGGAGGGGAATCATACAGTACTTGTCTTTTTTGATTGGCTTATTTCGGTTAGCATAATGTCCTCAAGGCTCAGCCCTGTTGTAGTACATCGCACCTTCTTTCAAGGATGGATAATACGCCATTGGATTCGCTTTCTCCATTCCTCCGCCACGGTCATTACGGTGGCTTCCATCCTTGGCTACTGTAAATAAAGCTGTGCTGAGCGCAGGTGCGCCAGGCATCCGTGTTTTATAAACGTCCTCAATTGAGTCTCATGGGCAGGTGGGTGTAATAACTACTTCTGTAGGATTCTGTGGAGCCCCTGACCCCTAGAAGCTGGGGTTCTCTGAAAGTGATGCCATTTTGAAAGCCTAGAAATAAAGAATGTTTAAATTTTGTGTGCTCCAACATTCACAGAGCCATTAACAGAACCCCACACAAAACTCCTAGCAAGAGCCCGAGTGCTGCTTTGCACAAGAGTCGCCAGTCAGACACAGGAACAATAAGAGGGACTGTCTGCCCGAAAGAAGAGGCTCATAGCCCTGAGGAGGCCATGTCACCATTGCGTCTCTGTTGGTGGGACAGTACACAGAAAAGACTGACGTGTTCAGAGTCCAATGAATCGACATTCAAATCTCAGCTCCATGAGGCTTCCAGTGAGTTTGTTCAACCTCCTCTTCATCAGTTTCCTCCACAACAGAGTGAAGGTTCTAAAGCCCATCTGAGCATAACAAATACATAGCAAGTGGCCATCCGGTACTTGACACAGAAGCAGGCACTCTCTCAGCAGAAGCGATTTTTCACATGATCGAAAAGACAATCTGAAGTCATGCATTCCTCACCTTTAAAACACCTATCTGATTAGGAATAAAAGAATTGGTTACTCCCCTTTATAGGCAACGTGTCTCTCCTAGATAGGCCTGATCAGAACACTGAAGACAGTCATTGCTCTATTGCTGTCCCCTAATGATTTCTTCCCGGTGACATCCCGGAACGGCCTGACAGGTTATTAGTGAGGCAAGGAGACTGGCATTGTTCTTGGTCTCCATTATAGACTTCCCTACTCTTTTAAAATGCACTGACAAAATTTGAGCATAAGATTCAAAGGGAAGAATGTTGCCAAGACCGGGCTTCCAGAACATTGCTTATTCTTATTTTTAAATGAGTCTCATATTTATCAAGGAAAAGATCACTAGACATGCCGTTGGCTATAAAATCTACATCTCTATGGAGATCCACGCCTGTAATCATTCAAGATCTACTTTGCATGCAATCTTTTTGGGTCAGGCTCTGTGTTAGGTATGGGGGTGTAGCAATGAATGATAATGATGCTGACTGGGAGGAGCTCTGAAGTGTGTAACAGAATGATTATCATAAGAAGTACTCAGTGTAATAATATAAATTTTCTCAGAGGTTTACAGAGCACCATGGAAAGGCACCCAACCCATCCAACTGCCTTCAAAATGATAAACTTTAACAGTTGAAGATTAAACCAGAAAAAAGAACAGATTCCATAGAGAAGAAACTGTATGGGTGAAGGCATAGAGGCCAGGTATAGGTGGAAGTGGTGGAATGTATATCCAGTTTGGTGTTGCTAGCAAATAAAATATGAGGCAGGAAGTGGAAAGCAGGAGAAGCCAGGATGGCTCAGCAGGTTAAGTGCTCTTTGTGGCTCCAGGGACCAAGGATCAAGTCCCGGCCTCGGCCCGTATGGACCCTTATGCTGAACTGGGGTGTGCTCCCCATGCAGGAGGCCCCCAGTTCAGTTCTTACCAGGGAGAGCTTCCCATGTAAAGGCCTCTGGTTCAGCCCCCAGCTCAAGGGAGTGTAGCTCCCATGCGGAAGGCCCCCAACCCGGCTCCTGCCCTGTGCAGCTCCCACCCACCTGTGTGGAATGACACCATGTTGAAAACTGATGATATATAGCTATGGAAACTGCTCTGGGCCCTCCCCTTTCTCTCTGTCTCTCTCTGTCTCTGTCTCTCTCTGTGTCAAAAACAATCAAATAAATCTTTTAAAAAAAGAAGGCAGAAAGCAATGCAGAGTTCAATCTATCATGTAGAGATTCATTCATTGCAGATATATTCATCCTTCATCTGTCCATCCATCCACCCATCCATCTACCACCTATCTATTAATCCATATGACCATTATCCATCTGTCCATCCTCCAGCCCTGTTTTCAAAGTATGATAAATGTCTCTTTTAAACCAGGAATTGTACTAGCTCCTGAGAATTCAAAAATAGCACAGATAACTCTATTTGGACTCTCAAAGTTTGATATTTCTGTCCTGTTCCTATGAGACATCTCTTGCGAATTCCCATATCAGCCTTTTTATTATCCAGCAATCCGTCTGATGCATAAACTTAAAGTTAATTGGAACTCCTCAATCTTCTCCAGTAAAAAGGGAACATTTCTCCATTTGTGTTATTATACAAAAGTATTAAAACATGACTCTCCCCTTGAACTTTATCTCAAGGTGTATTTATCGCACCCCACTCAGTGGGGGATGTTATTTTTGTGTCTTAATGTTTCTAAATTTCTCCTTCTTCTGAAATGGTTTTCTTTTTTTTCCCAACCCCCCTATACTACATCCAATACCTGTGCTTCAGGTAGGGCTGGCTTCTCCACCTTCCTCAAGGGTGCAGACATGACCCACGCCGAACCAATGACAAAACTTCATTGTCCTGGCTACAGTGATTGGTTCCATTGTGGGGCCACAACGTAAGCTGAGTCAATCAAAGCAATATAATAATGAAGAACATTTTCATGGTTAAGAATGTCAACTCTAAAGTCAGACTCACTTGGCTTCATTCTGGCTAGAAGTGTAATTTGGGGCATGGTTCGTAACTATAATAAGAGACTTGATTACAAAAATAATCAGTTGAGGCTGTTTTTCTATATGTCTGTCAACATTCTCCCATGAAGAGGTAATCTATTTCCTCACCCTTTGAATCTGAACTGGACAAAAATAAAAATTAAAAAATGTGGCAAGTGACAGTGTTTCTGGTCCAAGAATGAGCCTCAAAAGGCCTTGAGCAATTAGGTTTCAGAAAAATAAAAATACAAGGCATCCACATAGGAAAGGAAGACGTAAAACTATCTTTGTTTACAGACAACATGATCTTATAGATAGAAAACCCTAAAGACTCCACGAAATACTGGGACTAGTAAGTGAATTCAGTAAAGTTGCAGGATACAAAATCAATATTCAAAAGTCAGTTGCCTTTCTATATACTAACAACAAACTAGCTAAAAGAGAAATAAGGAGAATAATCCTATGTACAATAGCATCAAAAACAATAAAATACTTAGGAATAAAATTAACCAAGGATGGCAAATGTTTATGCACTGAAAACTATAACACATGAATTTAAAAAATTAATAAAAGAAATGAAAATACACTCTGTGTTTATGCATCGAAAGAATTAATATTGTTAAAAGGTCCATACCACTTAGAGCCAACTATAGAATATCAAAATTCTAACAACATTTTTCACAGATATAAAATAAAAATCCCCCAATTACTATGAAACCATGAAACAGCCAAAGCAAACGTGAGAAAGATAAGCAAAAGTAGAGGCACCACACTTTCTGAGTTCAAACTATATGACAATGTTCAGGTAATCAACACAGCATGGTACTGGCATAGAAACAGATCCATAGATCGATACAACAGAATCACGAGCCTAAAAATAAACCTATGCATCTATGGTTAGCTCGTATTTGACACAAGAATACGCAGTGGGGAAAAGGGTAGTCTTTTCAATAAATGTTGCTGGGAACACTGGATATACACAAGACCAAAGAGTTAAATTGAATCCCTGTCTTTCACCACTCCCCCCAAAGTAATTCAATACTCAAATGTAAGATCTAAAAATGTAAAACCCTGAGGAGAAAATGTAAGGAATGAGGTCCTTGACATTGGTTTTGAAAACAGGTTTTATGGGGGTTTTTTTGGATATAACAACAAAAGCACAAGCCACAAAAACAAAACATAAGCCAGTGGAACTATATCAAACCAAAAAGCTCTGCACAGCAAAAGAAACAGTCAACAGAACAAAGAGGCAATCTACAGAATGGGAGAAAGTATTTGGAAGCCATATTTCAGATTAAAGGGGGTAATAACCAAAATATTTAGGAAACACATACAACTCAATAGCAAAAAGACTAACAATTCAATTTAAAAAATGGACAGAGAATGTGAACAGACATTTTTCTTTACTCAAAGAAGATATACAAATGGCTAATATACACACAGAAAAGGATGTTCAATATCACTAATCATCAGGAAAATGCAAATTAAAACTACAATGAGACATCACCTCATGTCCATTAGAATGGTTATTATCAAAAAGACAAGAGAGACATATTGGCAAGGATGTGGAGAAAAGGGAACCCTTATGTACTGTTAGTGGGATTGCAAATTGGTGAAGTTACTATGGAAAACAGTATGAAGTTTCCTTTAAAATTAAAAATACAACTACCATATGATCCAGCAATCCTACTCTGAGTATATATCTAAAGGAAATTAAATCACTGTTTCAAAGAGATATATGCATCCACATATTCACTGAAGCATTATTCACAGTAGCCAAAACATGAAAACAACCTAAGTGTCCACTGATGGATGAATGAATTAAGGAAATGCCACACACACACACACAAACACACACACAATATTATTCAGCCATCCAAAAAGAAGGAAATTCTGCCATTTTCAAGGATATAGATGGACCTGGAGGGATTATGCTAAGTGAAGTAAGTCAGACTGAGAAAGAGAAATACTGTATAACATATGTGGAATTAAAAAAAAAAAAGCTGAATTTATAGAAACAGAGAAGAATGGTGATTGCTAGAGGCTGAGGTTATGGGAAATAGGAAGATACTGGTCAAAGCTTACAAACTATTAGTTCTGGAGACCTAATACATAGCATGGTGGATACATTTAACAACAATGTATTATATACTTGAAAGTTGCAAGAGAGTGGATCTTTAAATGCGCGCTCTCTCTCTCTCTCTCTCTCTCTCTCTCTCTCACTCATACACACACACATAGTATCTTTGTGAGGTGATAGATGTGTTAACTAACCATGGTCATCATTTCACAATATATACATGTATCAAATCACTGTTATATGCTTTAAACTTATACAATGTTATATTCCTGTGGCAATTATATCTCAAGTTAGAGGGGGAAAAGCCTTAAGCATGTCTGTGTTTTTTGTTGGTTTCTTTTTTGCATAGAACTGTGCTTGCTCACTGTGGCTTTCTTACTTCACTATGAGAACCAGGCTAACCTGCCAAGGGTATGTGAGGGGCATGTAGAGTAGAACTGGGCCATCTCAGCCAAGGCACACTCAAGTATCCAGTGCCCACTGATCTGATAACTGCAGACTCATTACCAAGCACCACTAAGACCAGAACTGCCATATGAAGACTCAAGAGAAAAAAACCAATGGTCACCTTTTAAAGCCATTAAGTTCAGGACTTCTTTGTTACACAGTGATAACTAGCTGATACAACCCTTCTGGCCCTGAATGTTATCATCTTGAAATGGGGTTCACCATAATACCTATTTTATAGGGTTGCTGTGAAGATTAAAGGTGATAATAAAAAGTAATATAATATACGTAAAGTTCTCAGAAAAGTAACTGTAAGCCTGAAACTTCTATATCATTTGAGTCCCTAGCAAAAATGTCAACAGAGAAAAACTGAGCAAAAACAAAAAAAAGGACAAGATAGAGATGTCAGGTGATATATTTGTAACCCTGGATCCAGTCTCTTCCTGGTCTTTGCAGTTCTGGAAGCCAATAAATTCTTTCTTCTACTGAAGCATGTTTGAGTTGTGATTCTGTCACATGCAATCAAAAGTGTCTTGCTTAATATGCTGCTTATAAGTCCTTACAGTCTTGCAAATTGCCTTTCTTTTATGTTAGGTCATCCTAATGAGATGCATTGAGGTTTTAGGGGATCTCCACGGGGCTACAAAAAACAAATGTGGAAGAAAAGAGCCCATTCCTGAAGAGTATACAACCCAAAGTTCACACACAAAAAAAAAAAGAAAAAGGATTTATTCATTCTTTAGCTATTCATGTATCTAAAACATCACCATACCTAGAATTGCCATTTTACTCATTCCCCTGACTTCTTATCCACACTCTGCTTCAGCATGGAATTGTCCATCTCTCTCTCTCTCTCTCTCTCTCTCTCTCTCTTTCTCTCTCTCTCTCTCTCTCTCTCTCTCTCTCTCTCTCTCACACACACACACACACACACACACACACACAGACACAGAACATACTATATCTCTATATCCCAGAAGACTGCTAAGTAAATCCCTGTCATCAAAAATGTTTCCATACCTTTGGTATTACAGTATCTACAAAATGGTAAATGATGATAATCGTGCTCAACCCCACACAGTGATAGCATGAAATAAGGTATTATTTATAAAATGCTTCTAACCTGACCTGACGTATAGAAAACACTATGAGCTACTCTAATGATTGTTATTATTATTATTATTTTTAACCCTATCTCTTCTCTTGCAAACAAGCATACCGTACACAATGTGATATTTATGGTGGAGAATATTACAAAGTGTTGACAACATCATGAATAACAGAAAAAGTGGCAAATGTTGAAGAAGATTTTATGTTTTTGTAGGAGTGCAGTGCTCAGTTCACGAAGACTTCCTTTCTCCCAAAATGCAACCCCCACAGAGGGGTGGGCACACTGGTCAGCACCTATCACTATAGGATCCAATCTGTTTGCCTGTGGCTGTTTAGACCAAAGGATTATAGCAAAGAACAATTAGATTCTCTCTCCCAAGAATTTGGAATTAAAATCAGAGCCCACCCCTTAGCACTGCTTGAGGCCAGAATGAGAATAAATAAAACTTTAAAAAACATCAATTTTTGGAGCAAATAATCGGTATGTCAGCTTCTGCCATCAGGTGGATTTAATAGTATCCATCTCCTTGGTTATTACGAAAGATAAATGAGACAACACACAAAAAATGTTGAACCATCCTCGATGTAGCACACAAGTACTCAAAAAAACCCACTTTGTACTGGAAAAATACTCGTTATTCAAGGGGTTGGGAATTTTGACAAAAACAATATAAACAAACGTGAACTTTTATGCCATGTCATGAATAAAAGACTTGCTGCTAGTGGAAGTTATCTACTACTTATCAGGCAACTCTTAGCTTGCCACACTGTGAATGATCTAAACACATTCTCTCAGTTCATACTGCGCCTCTACGAGGAAGATGGTCTTTCTAGGCTCGCTGGAGGGAAGAGAATGCTGGGGGTTAGAAAGACTGAGCCATGGACCCCAATTCCTACAGCTGCTTAAGCGGCTCAGGTGGGATTCGAACTCAGGCCGCTGGACCCCCAAGCCTATACACTTAGCCACTATGCAGTTCTGACCCCTTCTGCCCACGAGCAGAAGACCTGTGTGCTGCCATTTTCAGTTCTGTCAAGATCTCAGGTTTGTCGGAGAGCTTCCCTTGCCCCAAACCACATGTTGTTCTTAATGAGTCGGCCCCTCTTTTCTACATGTAAACACGACCGCTCAGTCAGTGACCAGCCTCACGCTTTCCAGGCCTGTGACTCCAGCTAATGGCAACACTTCTTCCAGGGCTCAGGTTTTAATTAGCTCATAAGTCTGTCACTGGCTGGTGAAATATTTATTTCACAAGAATACACTTTAGTAATTTATGAATCAGACTCATGCTGTAGAAACGGGATACACACTGTGTCTACCCTGACAATTTTCACAGGAAAATGCAGCTTTCACACAGGCAATCGTTGTACCTGTACTAGAGCCAGCGGCCTTTTCTCTCGGTGGGGGGTGGGGGCTGTTTGTTTGTTTATTTGGGGGGGGGCGGTTATTTTGATGTTAACATTTTCTGATGGGATGTCAAGGGAGCTGGGGAGTCATGGGTATCTTATGCTATCCTGGAGTAGAAGACATTATTAGAAGTCTTTTTAAAAAACACCTGCAAGTTATTATTACTGAAGGAAGAAAAAAAGGGGGAGAGAGGGAGGGGTAGAGGGAGGGAGGGAAGGAAGGAAAGGGGAAGAAAGGAAGAAGGAAAAAAAGCTACTAGAGAAGTATACAATGCATACTTCAAATTACAAACATTGTGTCAATGTATATTGCACCTACAACTCTATTAAAAAATTCATAGTCACAGGATGTAAAGTACTACATGGGGTGTACAGTCAATAACACTCACAGTGTAATAACTACGTATGGTGTCAGATGGGTACCAGATTTATCAAAGTGATGACTTTGTAAGTTATATAAATGACTCAGCACTATGTTGTACACCTGAAACTCATATTGTGTGTCAAATGTAATTGAAAAATGACATGAATAAATTCTAAAAAAATAAAAAAAATCTCTCCTGGTACTCAGTTATAGTGTTTTATGGAGTAACTTCATATTTAAAATTAGGCAGATAACATATGCACAAAATATATGCCGAATAATATTCATTGATGTAGCATTAATTAAAATACAGAGCTTCCATTCTTGCCCCTCTCCTTTGCCCTCTTTGCTGAAGGCTCTGTGATCTTAAAAAAGAAACTTGATCGCTGGATAACCTACAGCCCCTGTGTAAAACCCATCAGAGGGTTTTATTGCAAATTCTAAATATAGAACAGTACACCCTATTATCTATAACTAATCTATTGTTGCAAAGTATTATTATGTAAATATAAAAATATATTGTGTAAATATATATATAATATATATAATATATATTATATATTATGTAAACATATATGTATATATTTGTATATATGTATAATTTACACAATATATTTTATATATTTACATAATAATATTTTCAAGTATCTATATCTATATAAAGATATAGATATACATCGAAGTACATACTCTATTTTTCCTAGGCTAGCACCTGATATTATAGATCTTTAAAAATAATTATTTGTTATTTCATTTATTCCATCCACATACATTTTAAGTGTGTAATTTTTGCCAGGAATTGTGCTAGGGACTGGAGACACAACAATAAAAATATATAAAGATTGTATCCTCAGATAGCTTATTGATTGGTGGAATATAGTTATTTTATTTTCTTGTTTAAAATATAGTAAACGGGGGAAGCCGGATGGCTCAATGGGTTAAGCGCTCACTTTGCAGGCCCGGGGACCGAAGATTGAATCCCAGCCCCGGCCCACGTGGACCCATATGCTGAACTGGGGAGTGCCCTCAGCTCAGTTCTCACCAGGGGGAGACCCCGGCCCAGTTCCTGCCCTGTGCAGCTCCATGCCCACCTGTGGGATGAAACTATGTGGAAAAACCAATGATGTGCAACTATGGCGACTGTTCGGGGCCCTCCCCCTTCTCTCTGTCTCTGTGTCTCTCTGTCAAAAACAAAAAAAAATAACTCTTTAAAATATAGTAAATGACATTTTGAGTATACAGTATTGAGTTATGTTATATGAGTTATATGTTAACACAACATATAGATTTTTGTAACTGCTATCACAATTAGAAAACAGAATAGTTCTATCACCCAAAAACCCCCTTGTGCTAAGCCTTGTAGTCACTCTCCCTTACCCTTCATCCTTGGCAATCAGTAATCTGCTCTCTATCCATATAGCTTTGTTTTTCCAGACAGTTGTTTGCTGGACACAGATAGTATGTAATCATTTGAGACCAGCTTCTTTCACTTAACATACTACCCCTGAACTGGATCCAAGTTGTTACATGTATTAATAGTTTGTTCCTTTTCTCTGCTGAGTAATACTCCATTGAACAGATACAGCAGTTTACCCATTCACCTATTTGAAGACATACAGGTTGTTTCCAGTTTGGGACTATTATAAATAGAGCTGCTATAAATAGTCCTTTTCAGCTATATGAACTAAAGTTTTCATTTCTCTGGCTAAAAGCTCAAGACTAGGATGGCTAGGCTACTTGATAAGTACATGTTTAACTTTGTAGTAAACTGTCAAAATGTTTTCCAAAATGACTATCAGTTTTTATCCTCACCAGCAATATGTGAGAAATCTATTTGTTCCAAATCCTCACCAACAATAGATATTGTCAGTGTTTTTACTTTTGTGCACTCTGTGTTTTAGTGAGATCTCAGCAGGGTTTTAATTTGCATTTTCCAAATAGCTACTGATATTAAAGATCTCCCCACCCACTTATCTACCTTCTGACTATCCTCTTTGGTGAACTGTCTATTCAAATTTTTCCTCTATTTTTTACATTGGGTCATTTATTTTCTTGTTTGTGACTTTTGAGAGTTCATGACACATTCCAGATACTGGTCCTTACTCAGAAAGGTGATTTGCAAATATTTTCTCCCAGTTTCTCCATTTTCTTTTCCTTTTCTAAACAGAATCCTTTGCAGATATCTATTTTTAAAATATTAAGCACACCTGGAAACTATATTGCTGACCAATGTAACCCCAATAAATTTAACAATTAAAAATATATTGTCAAATTGATCTTTTTGTTTTTTAATTGTGTTTTTGGTATCATGTCTAAAAATTCTTTTCTAACTTCCAAGGACATGAATGTTTTCTCCTAAAAATCTTGTAGTTCTTCATTTTACAATTACATCTATAATTCATATTGAATTAATTTTTTGTATAAGGTATGAGATCTAAGGCAACATTCATACATTCAACATTCATGCATGTAGATTTCTAATCTTTCCAATAAAATTTGCTGAAAAGAAAATATTTTCTCCCTTATTTGGCACCTTTTTCAAGATTGATTAAGCAGTATATTATTGTGAGTCTATTTCTGGACTTTCTATGGTGTTCCATTGTTCAACATGTCTATCCATTGCCAATACCACACTATCTTGATTACTCTAGTCAATAAAATATATACAATATGTGCACCTAATTTTATTAATTATTCTTCATTATTTTGGGTATTCTAGTTCTCTGTCTTCCCATAGAAGCTTTAGAATCTGTAAGTTATTACCTACAAAAAATCTGCTGGGATTTTGATTTGTATTACATTAAATCTTTAGGTCAGTTTGTGGAGAATTAACATTTTTACTACGTTGAGTCTTCTAGTCCATCAACATAGTAAGTTTCGCTATTTATTTAGATCTTCTTTAATTTCATGAACAGTTTATACTTTTCCACACAAAGTATTTTACATGTGTGTTGATTTATACCTAAATATTTTATTTGTTTGAAGCTAGTATATTTTGTTTTTAACTTCTGGATTCCAAATTTCTTTGCTAGTAGATAAATTAGTCATTGATATTTGTGTTTTGACCTTAATTCCTGGGACTCTAGTGAACTCATATATTAGTTCTAAGAGGATTGTAGCGCTTTCTTGGAATTTTTAAAATAGATAATGATATTGCCTGCAAATAGGTACAGTTTGATTTCTTTCTTTCTAATCAGTATATTCTTTATTTCTTTTTCTCACATTATTGCACTGAGTAAAATTTCCAGGACAGTATTGCATAGGAATGGTGAGAGGTGGACCTTTTTATTATTAACATATTCCTGCCCCCAGGGGAAAAAAACATTCAGGTGTCTATAATTAAGTATGATATTAGGTGCAGGGTTTCTTGTAGATGACCTCTATCAAGTTGAGAAAGTTCCCTGTGATTCCCAGTTAGGTAAGGTTTTTGTCATCAGTGCATATTCACTTATTTTCAACTATTTTTTAGCATGAGTTTATAGGGACATGTTATTTTTCTTTTTAATATGTTAGGATGGTGAACTACTTTGATTTTTTTAATATTAAACCAGCCTTGTATTCTAGGGGTATACCCCACTTGGTTGTGCTGTTATTCTTTTCATTTGTTGTTGTACTTGATTTGTTAATATTTTGTTGAGGACATTTTTTGTGTAACTTCATGAGGGATAGCTTCATTTTCTTGTTTGGCCTTTGCCTCATTTGGCATCCCAAATGAGACAACTTGGGATGTATTCCCTTCACTTCTGTTTTTGACAGGAACTGTATACTATTGGTGGTGTTTTTAGCATTAAATGTTTGGTAGAATAACCAGTGACACCATCTGGGTCTATACATTTTTGTTTTAGCAGGTTATTTTCACCTTCTTGAGTGAGTTCCGGTCATGATTTTTAGAAAATTAGTCTTTTCCCTCTAAGCTGTTGAATAAATGTGCATAGTCTGTGATATTCCCTATTGTCTTATTAATGTGTATTTTTTATAATTTTTACCATCTCATATTTTTTGTCTGTCTCACTAGCACTTTATCAATTTTTTTTATGCTTTAAAAGAACCAGTTTTGGTTTGATTGATTTTCTCTATTGCTCTTCTACTTTCAATCTCATTGATTTTTGTTCTTATATTTAGTACTTCCTTCTTTCTATTTGCTATTATTTCTCATTTGCTTTGCTCTTCATTTACAGTTTATTTTTATTTCTGGATCCTCAGAAACAGAGTATAATAATATATAACCTAACTTCCTGGGGCAGCTTACCATGAGTTCTGTTCACCTACAAAATGCCCTACTTGAGAAAGGTAACTTTGATCTCCCTTTATTAGTATTTGGCCAACAGAACTAAGCAGTCTACTACATCCAACACATTTTGGTTACTCAAAGCACATACATGGTCTATCACATTGTTCTCAAATCATATGCTCACAATAACAACATTTACTAGATTCGAGTTTGTTCTCTGTATGCTAGGCACCAGGCTACAACCTCTTTCATCCTTTCTTTAGGTTCATGATTGTACTAGGTACTTGAGGTATACAGATTTTAGGGTTATGACCCCCATCTCCTGGTATTCATGCCTTTGTGTAAGCTCCTCCGCTTGAGCGTGGATGGGATCTGGGACTTGCTGTTCTCCAAAGAAATATGGCAGAGGGGATGGGATGTCTGGAATAACACATACAGTATTACGTAAGATTATTATGATCCTTTTGCTGGACTCTCTCCTCTCCCCATTTCTCTCCATTTCTGGCTTTGAAGAAGTGAGTTGCCATATACCGTATAGCTACAAGAAAATTAATTCTGCGAACAACCTAAGAGAGTTTAGAAGTAGACCCTGCTTCTTCAGGTGAGCCTCTGATGAGCATCCAGTTCCGGATGATGCCCTGATGGCAGTCTGTGAGATCCTAAGAGGGCAGCCCAACTAATCTATCCCCAAATGGTTGACTTGCAGAAACTGATGTAATAAATGTATGTTGTTATAAGCCTCTAAGTTTGTGGTTATTTGCTATGTAGCATCAAAAGTCCTGACAAAAGCTCTACAGGTATAATTATATCCCCCCTTTTTCAGATGGGGTGATGGAGGTTCTTAGAAGCGACACAATCTTCCTGAAGTGACACATTATGCAAATAATTGAGCTAGAATTCCAACGGATATAGCTCTGTGCTCTTAATAGCCATTAATAACCATTAATATTGACTCCTCTTTGTGTCCCCATGGATTATAGAAACACAGAATATTAAGGTTGTTAACACATTACCATTGATTCAAAATTGTTTCCCAAACTCTAATTTAAAAAAAGGAACTGGTCTGTTAATTGAGAGGATAGTCTTTTCCCATTGGTTTAAAATACATCAATGCACTTGCTACAAACACAAAATACTTAAGGGGGCTTAAAAGCCTCATCATGATCGAAATCCGGGCTACTTTTTCAACCAGTCACCACTCTGCCTTCTCTTTCTGCCCTTACTTTGAAGTCTTTTCTTCAATATACTGAACTCCTTGCAGTCGTACAGATGCATCATAATTTCTGTTGACTTGAGGCATTTTTATGTAAGGTTTGGCAAACTGTCCTCTTCTTGGTCTTCACTTGTCCACAGCTCTCACCGTAGTAACCCCTCCTCCCGGAAGCCTTCCCTGCCTTATTTGTCTTGACTATGTGCTCCCGTAGAATCCCAAACCTCCTCTGTTTCACAAATATCATTATTTAAATCATCTGTTGGCTACTCCCAGCACACTGCAAAAGAAGATGGTCCAGGTCTTGTGTGCTGTCCTATGTCAGTGCCTAGCATAATACCTGGACAGAGGAGGGGGTAGTAACCATCAGCCACATGCATGCTAGGACATCTCCAGAGCCCTCTCTGTCTCCATCTGCCTTAAAAAGGGAATTGAGTGATGCTTCAGGAACCAGCTAACGGCAGTTTCACTGGCGTTCCACCAAGACACATGAGTTGCATTTTCCTATTCCCACAGCTCTTGACTGATGTCATGGCTTTTCATTTCCTTTTGTTTTCATTTCTAAATGGCTCCGTTTTAAGTTTTTATGGACTCACTGAATGGAAATATACAGTAGGCAAGAGCAGCAACGCATTGAGAACTGAACTATTTATTGACTATTTATTGGCTTCTGAAGTGAGGCTTCGTTCCAGGAAGTTGGTTTGGGAGGAGCGGCTGGGAAGAGCAGAGGGCTGGGTGCTGGAGGCTGCCATATTGCTAGACCCACAGGGCACCACAACCATGAACTATATGAATGACATCTTTCCGCCTCAGAAGTACTTTGGATACCTCATGAGTTGCTCAGGGCAGTTACCTCTTAGCCCTAGGCTTTCAGAGGCAGATAGGGCAGTGGAGATAGTGAGGACTTGATTCCTTAGCTCTCTGAGTTTTCTCTCTGTCTGGACATTTAGAAAGGTGGCAAAAATGAATTTAGACCTAATGTGTCGTTGGGGAACGTGGACTGATGGTGTATCACATGGAGAAGTGAATTTTAGAGAACACCGCTCTCTGTGCCTCAGTATCCCCATTTGTAATGTGGGCACATAATCATACCTACGAACTGAGAGCTGTCATGAAGATTAAATGATAAGAGGTGCAAGAAGCACTGACCCAGGTGCTTGGCTCTCAGGGGTTGATTAATCAATGTGAGCTTTTAATTTCATTATCCTAATATGAAGCTGTCACAACGTTAAGTCCTCCACAAGTGGCATTAGCCATTATGATTATCATTGTTCATTTATGCTTTCCTCAGCCTTTCCCAGGGTAGACATTTAATAAAGTTGGAAGGAAGCTTCTAAGATGGCCCCCATGTGCAGATCCTGTGTGACTTCCTTCTGTTGAGGGTGGGCTAGATGAAATCACTCATTTCTAATGAAAAGAATAAAGCAGAAGGGATGGAATATCCCTTCCAAGAGGAGCTAATAAAATTACTGTGTTTTCCATCTTGATGTCCTCTCTTACTCTCCCTGGAATGGCTCTCTGGGGGAATCAGGAACCTTTGCCAAAAGGTTTGCTGACTTCTAGAGAGTTCCATGCCAATGGGTAGGGGAACAGACCTTCTGAGACCCAGAAACAGCCCCCCTGAGAGAGCTTGGAGCGAATCTTGCCCTAGCAGAGCCTAGACATGATGTTTGCCCCAGCCAAACACTACCATAAACACTCAACAAAGATTGTCTCAGGTTCCTGACTATAAGGTAATAAGCATGTGCTATTTCCAGCCACTAAGTTTTGGTATAATTTGTTTTATAGCAGTAGATGACTAAGGTAACAGTATTAGCTTTTATTTTCCATTATAGTGGAAGGTCTATGAGTAGAACTTTAGTACATCTTACTCACTGCCATATATCTAGTATCTATCAACATTCCTGGCACATAAGAAAATGCTCCCCCTCCCCCATTTCTTTTCCATGAGCGATTGAGGGCCAATCTAATGACCTGTCAACTTGGGAATGCCCAGCCCCAAATGGAGTTTTCATCACTAATGCAAAATAAGAAAATATCTTTGGGGCCCTTATTTGAGGAACATTATGCAACATATGATCTTTAAGCAAATGCTTTGGTATAGTCTTCCAACACTTATCTGTTGCAACCTCAAATCTCTTCTCCAGTTCTTAAGAACATTAGCTTCATAGCCATAGCACCCTTTCCCACCCAGACAATTTTAAAAATTTTGGTTTGTGCAAAAGCAAACAAACTGGGATGCCAGGATAACTCAGTGGTTGAGCATTTGCCTCACAATCATGAGGTCCGGGGTTCAATTCCCGGCCCCAGCCCATGCAGCCCCATATGCTGAACTGCAGTGCAGCTGGTGGCCACCAGGATGGCTCAGCAGTGAAGGTTCTTGCCTCCAGTTTGGTTTCTGCCCCATGCAGCTCTACATCCACCTGTGTGGAATGAAACCAGGTCACAACTAATGATGTACAACTATGGAGACTGCTCTGGGCCCTCCCCCTTCTCTCTCTCTCTCTGAATTTCTCTCTCTCTCTCATCTTCCCTCAACCAATAAAGTAAACATTAAAAAAAATGCAAATAAACCAACAAATAGGGTGTATTCATCAGTCAGCATTGGCTGTTTGCAAACCACTGTAGTTAACCCACTAAAACCTAAAGACAGCAATAAAGAAAAACAGAGACGAAACTGTGGCCAGACAGGTAGGTGTCAGGGTGCTGCATGTGGCTGAACCCCAAATGTGGGTGAAGAGTAGAAAGGAAATAGTTACTGGGAAATAGTTACTGGAAATAATAAGTGTATGTAACAATATACACTTATTATGTCACAGTTTCTGTGAGTCAACAATTTGGGACTCTCATTTCCAGTCGGATAGAGGAAGGAAGGGACAGATGCATCTCAGCCTTGAAGAGTCTGTGCCCAGGAACAAAAGGGACCATTCTGATGAGAGAAGAGAAGGGTCTTGGGCTGGAGAAGATGAATGCACGGTACTCAGTCTCTCACGAGGCCCATGGCATGGCTTTCATCTGGAACCAAGGCCCTGTACTAATATTCACAGGGCTCAAGTGCTTCTTAAACTGAATAGCGCCCAGTCATGCTTTGTGGCAGAGCACACGGTCCCTTTCTGTGCCTTTATTAAAGGTACAGAGACCCTGTCCTTCCCTCTCAGGGACAGACATTTAGAGCTGTTAGATATATGACCTTGGATCTCCAGAGAAAAATGGCATCTCCCCCACGTATTCATATTTGTCATACAAGCTTGGACATAAAATGTCCAAAACATGTGTATGTGTGCAAGTGTACACATGTGCGCGGACACACACACAACTTCCCTGATTGTATTGTATTTTACCACTTTGAATACCACATAAGAAATGCTTTGCCTCTGAAAACTAACTTGTCTCTTAAGTACAAGTAGGAGTTGAAAATTCAAAGAATTTTCTTTTTGCTTTTCTTTCTTTTTCTTTTTTTCTTAAGGTGTCCAAGTCTGGGGTAAGAGACCATTTTGTCAAATTTTAAGTGAGAGTTTTTTGCTCATAAATCTCATTATATGTTCATTACTGGTCATATAATTACAAATTTACTAAACAGTTACCATGCAAAAGGCACAATGGGTAATATTTTTAAAAGGTTTAAGGCTTTTACTGCTGTGAATATAGCCTACATAAAATTCACCCATGCCCACAGCAATGTGTACGTTCAGATGGGCTGATAGCATTGCCGATCACTGTGAAAATTTGGGGAAGAAAATACATAATATACATCAATGAGGATGCAAATATTCAAATAAATAAGGACACATCTATAACATAGGTAATTCTGTAGCCTTAAATAGAACAAAATCAATCTACACATTTCGACATGCAAATTTCCAGAATATATTTCAGTGGAAGTATATCGAATCAGGAGAGACTAGAGGATGTCCCTCTAGGCTAAAATAGTATACATTTATAAATTCAGAATATTCAGTTGAGGCATAATACATTGTTGTTTCCATAGGTCTAAGTGGTCAAATTTCAGCAATGCCATATGGTCCCACCGAATTTATATATAGAAAGAAAGTTATAGACATCTAACCTATATGTAGGTAGTATACGGGTGGTATACTGTCAATGAGAGAGGAATAGAGTAGGGTTAAAGAAAGAAGAACTTCTATTGTTTGCTTTGCAAGCAGCTTTATTGTCTAGATAAGTTACCCCAGTCTTTTCCTCTTAATTATGTACAAAATAATCCACCAAAGTCTGAAAAGTAAGGGGCTATAAAACATCACTCATCCAAAGAGATGGGAAGCTACGCTTTAGTATCTCCATTCAAATTAGCCCCAGAGAACAGTTCTAGGACTTGAGGTCTTATCAGAGAGCTCGGTTTTGATTTGACTGTAATCCAGCATGCCCCCCAAAATGCAGCAGTACTTAACTATGCATTCTGCCAGCCTCTTGAAGCCATCTCTGTATCAGGCTAGATGAGTTGGATTCACCTTTGTATCCATGTGATAACCAACAGCACTTGTGACCCCTGAGAGGGTGTTGGTACTGGTAGGTATGGTCTCTGACTTGATTCTTTCCCCCCAAACATCAGTGAAGTAGTATTATATTGCTATCATCACCATTATTTCTATTATTGCTATTATTTGTGTTACAAAAATAATAAAATAGAGAACCTAGAAAAGATGTGTGACCTTCATCAGACAAATTACAGAAACAAATCAAGGTCCCACGAGCTAACTACTTTGACACACACACATACACACATATACACACGTTTATACATTGAGGCCAGATGTAAGAGAATCTTAACTATCACACTCAAGCATTTTTTAAAATCCCATAACAGTGTGTGTGGAGCTATTGAAATTTCTGAACATGGGAAAGCCAGGATGCCTCAGGGGTTGAGTGCTCATTTTGCAACCCCGGGGTCCGAGGATTTTGCAACCCTTGGGTCTGAGGATCAAGTCCCAGCCCGGCGCATGCAGACCATATACTGAACTCGGGTGTACTTCCCATGTGGGAGGCCCCCAGTTTGGTTTTTACTGGGGCAAGCTTCCCATGTGGGGGGCCCAAGGCTCACGGGGACATGCCTCCCATGTGGGGGGCCCCTGGCCAGTTCCTGCCTGCACAGCTCTGCTCCCACCTGTGGAATAAAACTATGCAGAAAACTAATGACGTGCAACTGTAGAGACTGCTCTGGGCCCTCCCCCTTCTCTCTCTCTCCCCCCCTTCTCTCTCTCTCTCTCTCTCTCTCTCTCTCTCTCTCTCTCTCTCTCTCTCGTCAAAAACAATAAAAATAAATCTTTGAAATTTCTGAACATAAGAGTGAATTCATAGACAAAATACACGAGAGTGAGCTAATGGACAAAGCACATGAAGAGGATTCGTTTGTTGGTTATGTACAACAACATGGCACTTTTGGAACATCGGGAAAGAAGTTTGGGTGATTCTCATGCCTTTTCATCAGAAACTTAAATAACTTAAGATTTGGTCTAATGTATAAAATCATACTATTAATATATTTTTGTCTCTCATGAAATCTCTCTCTTTTCTTTTCCAGTCTCTCTCACCCTTGTTCCCTTCCTCCCTTTCTTCTCTTGACTCGTGTGTAATATAATTTTTATAGGTCAAGCTCTATGGGTCTTTCAAGGGTTAAACCTCCAACACTGCAGGGCGAGGAGCCGGTTTATCAATTGTGAATGAGAACACTTGCAGTACATGCTAAGTCAAGCCATCAGCAGCTTTTCCATTTGGCTGATCAATGTATACATGTGGATGTTAGTCCTGGAATTATAAAACTTGATTTCCCTCCTTTGAGGGGAAAAAAAAATCAAATAATTTTGCCAGCACCTTAAAGATAAAAGGGTACAAAGTAACAACCAGAATAATTTTATAGAGACCAAGTCCTTTCGGATTAATCTAATCTTTCCCAACAGAAAAAGTTTGATACAAGGCACCGGTAGGAACCATTTTTATCCAAGCAAATACTTGGTAATTTACTCCTGAAACTCCCACGATGCCCCGACATTTCTTCATCTGGTTTTAAACACAGGGGACCAGCTGGTAAAGCTGATATATTCAGCAACCCTTATCCCTCACTCCCCTTCCCCGCAACAGCAGAATTGCATTACAACAGCACGCATTTAAAAATGTAATATAATCAAAGGAAGCATTATTCTTACAAAGGCTATTAAAAGAGCTAAGTAAATTCATACAGTATCATAAAAATGATTTATTTACTATGAAGAAAAAATGGTAGCGAACGCAGTGCAGCTCAACACCATCTGCAGAATCAGGTTCCCATAGAATATTAATCTTCATTGATTAGCTGGGAAGAAAAGCAAAGCTTTCCACATTCACTTTTACGGTGTAAGTTAATTCAAATACTTCAATTTGACAAAGCCCCATCTGATCACATTGAACTCCTTAATACCAAGCATTGCAAAATATTCTATTTGCTTCTCGAAAACATCAATTTATGGCCAACAAGATCTGTAGGGAAATGAGATTTGCCAAATGTCTCAAGATAGGGAACTACACACATTCTTGGCTTTCTGAGAAGAGCTTTTTTTTCATATCCTTTCTTTGCACCATGCCCTTCTAGGAGAATAAGAAAAGAATAAAGACTTCCCCCAGAAATATTGTGCAATACCCCATTTCTGGGGGTACATCGATACTTGGTGTCCATTCACAAGCAATGCTTAAGAATCCTAATTTCATATCAAGGAGCCCCTGGGAAAAACCACTGCATTCGTTCTCACTCATTGCTGCATCAGGGACTAGAATCAATGCTACACATTTCAGCCTTTCATCACTAATTTTTCTCCTGACACTATCACGTTGTCACATTACTTTTACAATGACAAAACAATATATTCTAAGTCTTATATCTAGACTGTTAATGGCAGTCTCTATTTTGTCTGGCCCCTGAATCATTTAACAATGGTATAAGATCATTTGCATCCCAAATTAATACTCCAGACGTCATCAAAGCAACTAGACTCATCCTTGTGCCTAGAGATTTGTGCTCGCTATTAATGAGAAGCATATAAAGATGGTGAGTTCTACAGCTAAAATCCACAGAGTGCACGTGGAGTCTCTGCTTAAGCCTTAGCCCTGTATTGACTTGTTCAAGTCGTAACTCCACCCACACTTGCTCTAATGGGCAAGCAGCTCCATCTGTCTGCCCTTTGGTGCTCTCAGCTGTAAAGGGAAGATGGGGTTATTAATTATTAATAGTCGCAGGCTTCTACATATCCAGGTGAATGAGAACTCCTCTGCTCCTGTGACATGATCAGGGCCATCTGTTTTACTCTGCAAGTTTCCTCAATAATCCCTATCACAGCATAATTATATATTTGTCTGTGACACTGCTTGACACATGGCTGTCTCCCTAGCATGAAATGAAAGGTTCAGTGAAGGCATTGATTTGGTCTCGATGTTTCCCCATCACATACCCAGTATGTAGCAAACAAACAAAAAAAGTGTCTGTCCCAAATAAAGTGTCAATTCATATTTGTTAAATGATGGATGGATGGATGGATGAATGGATGGATGCACTGGCCCAAGTGAGTTACTTCAACTTCTGGTTTGAAATCAGCCTCTTTTCTTTTCTCACTCCTTGAATTAACTGGCATTTTTAACTAGAGAAGGAAGTCCCATACCTTTGTAACTGTCTCTATTCGTAGGGTCCCCTCTCCTAAGTCTGGGCTTGAGCTCTCTGGGTTCTGCGAAGTTCTACTACCACCTTTTCCAGCCCCCAAACAGAGACCGTCCTTATCAGAGCTGAGTCATCCTGCCCCCACCTGGTTCACAGATGCCCACCCTCAGTGGCCCCAAGGAGCATCTTCTTTCAGGTTGCATGTATCCACGTGGGGGCATCCATATTTTCCTTAGGGTTCTGAGAAGCAGTTAATGAATCATTCATTTCATGGGCGGTAAGGGAATGTGCTGAGAGGGTTTGTTCTCAGGGATACCCCCTTCTGTTTGTTTCTTTCAGGGCATGGCAAAGAGAAAAGAGAGACAGCATAGCAGCTAGAAAATACTTTTGCATAAAATAATTATAAGATGCCCCCAAGCTATATATTAGAAAACCTATATGCATCCTTTACTTACTTATCTATTAAAAAAAAGAAAGCTATCACAGCACAGAAAATTGAATGCAGGCACACTGCAAATATTTAAAATGATGAAGGAGGCCCATCATAACGTCACTGACCAGCAGCAACTGTTCAAAAGTTAACTCTGTCTGATATTTCTTTAGATAGCAAATATATGGTCTCTTTTCTGTCCCATTGACAAATGGAAGCCAAGCACACATGTTGTTGTGCTTTCTGCTTTTCTCTCCATTAACTATAAGTCTAAGAGATTGGTCAATGTCATTGCAGATAAATCAACATCATTCTTTTCATCAATGCATAGCACCCAATCAGAACTGTGTATCATGACTTGTATGACAAGTCCTACCTTAATGGGCATTTAGGAACAACACACAAGACAACTTGAGTTTTGTTGTCCATGCATCTTTGTGCATATGGGTGAGTAGTCTTCTAAGATAAATTTCTATTAATGCAGTTAGAGGATCAAAGAGTATGAGCATTGTTTATGAAACTTGTTGGAGTGACATGGGTTAATAAAGTTATATAGATTTCAAGTACACGATTCTATAATACATTATCTGTATATTGCATTGTGTGCTTACCACCCAAAGTCAGGGTCAGTTTTCATATACTGTAATCTATTAATAAGCTCTTAAATATCTCCCAGTGAACCATGTTCATGCTCAAACACACAAACACAAATGGGCAAATACATAGAATGAAAGAACTATCTTGTCCACCACCACATAACTAGCATAGGTTAACCTCATTTAATTGTATTTTGCTTTATTGCACTTCACAGATATGTATGTTTCCATCAACAATGAAGCAAGATCCTCAACAAAAAGATTATGACTCACTGAAGGCTCAGATGATAGTCAGCATTTTTTTTTTTTTAGCAATAAAGTATTTTAAATTAAGGCATTAATTAAAGTATGTATATTTTAGACATACTGCTATTTATACTTAGTAGACTAAAATATAATATAAATATAACTTTTATATGCACTGGGAAACCAAAAATATCCATGTGACTTGCTTTATTGTGATATTTGCTTTATTGCGGTAGTCTGGAACCAAACCCACAATATCTCCTGTACCTAGAAAAATATCACGGAGATAGTAAATGCTTAATAAGGGTTCACTAGATAGATGAATGGATGAACACAGTTTATGCCCAGCCTCTATATGGTTTCACAAATAAGAGTCATCTGTTACATTGCTCTGCATATTTGAGTGCTTTCAAATTCTTTGAAAAGCAAGAAAAGAACCAGCTGTACAAAACAGAAAACAGACTCATACACACAGAGAACAAATGATGGTTGCCAGCAGGGAGGGGGCTGGGTGAAAAAGGTGAAGGGTTTAAGAAGGACAAATTGGGGATGTCTGGAGAGCTCAGCACATTGAGAATTTGCCTTGCAACTGTGACGTCCAGGGTTCAGTATCTAGCCCCAGCCTGTGCAACTCCATATGCTGAACTGTGGTGCAACTGGTAAGCACCAGGATGGATTTGGGATGGATTCGGGCTGAAAAGGGTCTCACCTCCCACACGTGAAGCCCCCAGTTCGCCCCCCCCATGACCCCCACATCCACCTGTGTGGAACGAAACCATGTCACAACTAATGATGTACAACTATGGAGACTGCTCTGGGCCCTCCCCTCTTCTCTCTCTCTCTTTCTCTTCCCCCCTGCTCTCAAACAATGAAATCTTAAAAATAAATAAGTTCAAATTCATAGTACAAAATAGTCGTGGGGATGTAAAGTACAGCATAGAGAATATAGTCAATAATGTTGCAACAACTATGTATCATGCCAGGTGGGTACTAGACTAATGCAGGGGGAATCCCTGCATACATTATACAAATGTCTAACCACCATGCTGTACACCTGAAACTAATACAAAATAATACCAAATGTCAAACATGTAAATAAAGAAGCTCCTTACTGTTACCAGAGAGAACTGTGAACACACCTGTGTTAGCACACTCAGGTGTTCCCTCAATGCTGAGTTCTCTAACCCCTATTCCCCACACTTCCAATTCCAGAGGGAATGTTCATAATGACCCCAAGGGTGTTTTGAATCATCAGAGATTAAATTATACCAAGCCCAGTTTTAGTGACATTGTATTTTATCTTACTTAATAAGATGAGAACCGGTCATCCCCACATCTTATTACTGGGACCAGAAGGGTTCGCCTCTTCCTCACTCCCCCCCAACCTCCCCGATCTTGTGTCAGTTTCATCTTCTTTTACTTTTTCTGGGTTAACTGAATATTCCAAAATTATAATGGAGAGAAGAAAAGAGGAGGGATACACTATATTTTTAAATTAGAAAAATCCCTCAGTTCTTCAGAGTCAAGCAAACACGTGTTCTGGACCTCAATTATAGAAAAAGAGGTGATTGTTAAAATAATTTTAAGAGTATTTTCACACACAAAAGACGTACGAAAAAAAAGATTAGAAGACTGGTATTCTGTGTAGGCTTGATGGCTATAAAAAGAAACTCCACCTACTCCATGATGCCATTTATATAAAATTCTAGAAAAAGTGCACTAATGTATAAGGACAGCAAGCAAATCAGCAGGTGCCTTGGGGAAGGTGGGAGGGGAGGGGCTGGAGAGAGAGATGACAAAGAGGCAGGATGAGACTCTGTGGAACGAAGATGCCTGCTATCATTTTTTTAAAAATAATTTATTTTATTGTTTGAGAGAAGGTGTGTGTGTGTGTGTGTGTGTGTGTGTGAGATGGGGGGGGGTGGGGGCTCAGAGCAGTCTCTATAGTTGTCCATCATTAGTTGTGACATGGTTTCATTCCACACAGGTGGATGTGGGGCCGTTCAGGATGGGAACTGAACCAGAGGCCTCCTGCATGGGAGGCGAGAACCTTCACTGTTGAGCCATCCCAGTGGTGACCAGTTGTGCCCACAGTTCAGCATAAGGGTTTGCACGGACCGGGGCCAGGAATTGAACCCCAGACCTTGCAACTGCAAGGCAAGTGCTCAACCATTGAGCTATCCTGGTATTCTATGCCCATTACCTTGATGGTAGTGATTGTTTCATGGGTGTGTACATACATCAACAATTCTGAAAGTGCACACTTTAAATATGTGCAGTTTATTATATACTCATTAGTCCTCAAAAAAATAAAGAACCTCTCTGGAACAAGGAGGATATTGCATGAGAATCAGGGACTAAGGTGAGGTCTAGCTCTCAACCCTGATGGCCCCGTCCCAAACCTTTCAAGTGATCATGTCTGCAGAATGTGCTGCACTTTCAGACACACCCTCCTAGCTCTCTCAGTCCCTAAGAAAGGCCCCCAATTTCCAGCCTCACCATGTGCCTCTCCCCCACTTGCTCACCCCCCTCCAGCCTCTAACTTTGAACCTCCCCACCTCTTTTAGCCTTGAGACTCTGCACTCCTTGCTCCTACTGCCTAGAATGTTCTTCCATTGGCTTTTTGCATGGATGGTCTATCTCAGTTTGCAAATCAGCTTAAATATCACCTCCTCCAAGAGGCCGTTCCAGACTGCCCTCTCTCTCCACATCCCATTTATGTCCTTCATGGCCCTTACCAAGGCTGCCATCATGCGTTCATTTATTTGGTTTGCCTCCTTACTCTCTGTCTCTTACACTGGAATACAAGCTTCATGTCATCAGGGGTCTCTTCCATCTCCTCACTGTCACGTGCCCACTGCCAGAAAAACGGCTTAGAGCATGAGAAATACTGGCTTAATTACTTCTCTAACATTCTATTTCTTTTGCTTGTGTATCTATTTCACAGAGACCTCTTAAGGCATCTGCTCAGACCACTCCCTACCTGATTCACCTGAATAAATTCAGTGCTTCCTGGGGGTGGGAATTATCTGGTATAAATTTGTATCTCGAGGGTGTAGCATGGGGCTTACCCATAGTAGATTTTTAATAAATGTTTGTTGAATTCAATTAAGTCATTACACCAGAAACCAGATATTTATTATGTCAGTGCCCTGAGACTGACTTATTCCCAAAAGAAGGAGTCAAAGCACAAGAAAACCCAAATGTTTAAGCAAAAGGCAATGGGGAGTCTTGAGTCAATGGCCTACTGAGCGAACTGTAAGGGCTTCCAAAAACTTCAGTCCACCCCTGAAAATCACCAGGTGTGTTTGTTCTTATGTTTTGCTTACAACTGGAAATGCCAAATGAACAAGTAAAGCTATAAAAGAGCTTGTCACCCAATTCCAGCACTGACAATGCTCAACTAACCTTAATACGTAATTACCCAGAGCTGCCCGTTCTCTGATCAGGATGGACAACACAGTTACTTCCAGAAATAGAAACTCACACACATGTGAATACACATATGGGCACACACATACACACACACACACACACATCATGCACCTGGTAGTCAAAAACACAATGGAGCACACAGATGGCCTGAACTCAAAGACAGTAGTTCCTGGTTTTGTTACTGATCTGCAGCAAAGGAGTTTCAAGGAGCAAGAATTCAAAAAAGGAATACTACATAGTTCTAAATATTCTAGAACTTTCTCTCAGGCCCATGAATACCAGAGATTTATGTAGTAATATGACAGTGTGGTTCCAGGGAACTCGCACTAGCAAGGACAGAGACTAGGCATGAAACAATGGCTTTTACCTAGCATTAGCTACCCGCCTCCACCTATCTTAAGCAAATCCACACCTACTCCATTCTCAGAGCTAATGGTTATGGAGAAGATGAAAGCTCTGGTCCCCATGGGCAGTCAGGTGACCCAGACCTGGCCAATCTCCATATACTACTGCTGAACCAATGTGATTGGCTAAGAGGTGGGCAGAAATCCTAAGTTGAACCAATGAGAGGGGTCCCTGGGACTGCTGCTTAAACTTAGACTTTAGAGTGAAAAATCCTCTCTTTCACATGGAGCTATTTATTTAGAAGAATATAAGCTTGGAGCTACTGGTGCCCATCAGGAAGAAGGACTTCTCTGTGACTGAAGGTTATACTAAAAACAAAACAGAAATGAAAGAAGAAAACAGAGAAATTGATTTCAGGAATATTGTCTAAATTTCTGGGGAAAGCTGTGTCGGAAATCTAACTCTTGGGCGTTTCTTGTTTTAATGACAATAAATTCTCTGTGTGAGATTATTCCTAAGCCTATTTGAGTTGGTTATTTCTACCACACACCTGAAAAACGGCAGAAAAATACTCAAGAAAAGCAAGGAGCTGAAGGAAGTGAGTATTAGGCTCCCTTGGTTTATTGCATTCATCTCCATTAGCCACGAACATGTAACCAAAATGAAAACCACATGTTTTGAGATGCCCTCGTTTAAATAGCCACACTAAAGAGCCAGCAATCTAATAGAATGAGATTCTGACTTGACTATAGAAGCCCAACATTCTCATCCCACTTTGCCATTATTTTTGAAACCAGGTAAACCAGATCTTGATCAAGTCATTCTACTTTCTGAATCATATACTTTCCTCATATAGGACTTAGGTACAATTTAGCTCCATCTCAGGATTAGAGCAGTCTATCCTAGTCAGAGGGGCATAATCTCCCGGTGTGGATGAGGCCAGCTGCCAGATTCATTTAGAAGCTTTTTCAAACTTCACTGGTTCTTTCCCAGAAGTTCCAGTAACTGCTGCTGCGGTGTTGGATTCTTGATTCTGCCAGAGGGTGTGGGTGGGGTGATGAGGACAGAATTGAGAGGTTAACAATGTAAAGTCTTCACTATAGTACCTGACATTCAATAGATGAATGTTGTTTTTATTATTTAACTTGGCTTTCATTTACATATAAATTTAAGATATATGTATCCTAAGATTGCTATTTTGTTGTCATGTGAAATTGCTTTAACAAATGATTTTAGCTTTTATATGTGAAAAAAAAAACACAGAAGGAAGATTCAATGCTGTTTTCACTCTTGTTATTACATAATAGGGTCAAAGCTGTCTTATCCAAGCAGATGGTTGGTAGATTCTAAGCGTCCGTGCATGTTTGCAAGAGAGACTTAGGTCAGCAAAATGGAGCGTCTGTGTGAGTGTCCTCACACTTGTGACGAGCTTTTGCAAATGGTGTCATTATTAGGTGCGGTAGTTCCTCATGGCTTAGAGTGAAATGCATTTAGGGTCAGAGAACTGAAGACTCCTGAATTGTTGCCCAGCACCTTGCAGGTCTTTTTATACAAATTCTGACACCACTCTGCTTGCTGGTTAGTGTGTCTTGTGCGGGGCATATTTGTTTTTTGGTTGTTTTTTTTTTTACAATTTTTAAATTATGTTTATTATGTAATATGTAATAGGAATATTAGAAACTGCAGAGAGGCCATAGGAGAAAACAGCCATCAGCCATATCAACCATTGTTACCATCTTGGTGTATATTCACACTTTCAGAAATGAACTGTTGCAAAGCAGCCTCTTCTAGCCTAATTTTCTGGATTCAAACCCTGTCTCTTGGCCACTTATTAGCTGATACATTTTAGAAACTTTTATCCTGTCTAGTCCACAAGGTCACAGTGGAGACAACAATGATACCTTCCTTCCTATTGTCATTATTTTTAACAAGAAGGCTGTCTGGAAAAAATGGAGGCATAAATGCCTCTATTTTTCATAGTACATGGCTGGATACTTTCTGGACAGCCCTCGTATGTTTCAAATGAGACCTTCCTTATGGCATATCCCTTTACCATTTTATCTGCCACTTCTTAACTTGGAAATACGCTGTAAATATCTTTCACACCAATTATACTGCATTTCTAAATTCAGTAGGGCTGAAGATGGATACTGCTTCCTTGTTAGCCTATAAGTTCTGTGTAAAAAAAATGAACCACATGAGCTTCATTGGCTGTTTTATTCCCAGCCTCCGTGACAATGACTGGCCCTTCACAAGCAATTCTATAAATGATTATTCACTGCTAAACTGACTTGAGACTGGGCATGTCATCAACCCAAGACAGTTAAAGTTCTGGGAATAAAAGTGAACACAAATGCAGGAAAATGAGGTCATTGGTTTTCCATCCCCTCTTGAAAAAAAAAAAAAGTCACATCTTAGAAGGAAAGGAATGTGTGAATCTTCAAATGGTGTAACATACAGTACTATCTTTTCAGCAGGCTTGGAAAGTACCCTGACTTTTTAGAAACAGAGTTTTGCCATTTTTTAAGGCTCAGCGAGAATTAGAGAGTGAGACATGGAAATAAATAAACGGTAAATAAATAAGCATGTGGTTGTGTGTGTGTGTGCCTGTGTGCATATACATACAAGCAGAGTTAAGCTCAGACTTGCAACTGAATCAGGCTTCATGTGAAGGCTTTGTCAACCCCAATATCACAATATGCTTGTAGCACTCAACTGAAGTACATGAATATTTAGTTTGAAAAGTTCTCTTGAAATTAGATTCTGTTTTCTATTCTCCAAAAACTTACTGGTTGGATGATTTTCATTTCTTTGTAAAATGACAAGTGATACTTCATTTTTTAGCAAAAGGTTAATGTTAAGTCTCCAAACTTTATAAATCGTACTTTCTCCATAAAATAAACTCTTGCATGCTGGTGTGCAAGATTAGTGAGAAATGTTCACATGGTTGAAAATAGATGGATTTTGCATTTCAAGGTGACAAGTGCAATGTCAGACCCAATCAATTGATCACTGCATAATTATTATTGCAAATGATCCATATCCATGCCACAAACCTTAAGGGAAATTTAATGAAGCAGTAAGCACATCAATAATAAGATCTACTGTAGTCTCTATTAAATCCCATGATTCCTAAATACCCTGGCATGTTTTCGTCTTCCTTTAAACTCTGTGAAGGCATCTAAAAAAGTGATTGCTTGAAGGTCACTATTCAACCCGTCACTAAAGACAATTCCAAGGACCTCAGTAAGATTTAGGCTCAATATCAGGCCCCTCTTCGCAGACAGGCTAATGGAATCCAACAGTCTGTGGGTATACATGTGTACAGCATAGAGATTCTCTACCAAGTTACCGTCGAGGTAGATATTGGCACTTCGCTTCTCAAATTTGAATTTCCATGAGGGACCCCTGCAAATCGCAGCTGCACCGGGATCCATTGAGGAGGAGAGAGAGGATCATTTCCTTCTGAAGAGAGACAGAGCACACAGGGGCAGGACTTGGCCTGCCTCCGGGTGCTGTCTTGCTGTGAGTTAGAAAAAGGCCCATTCTCTGGGCATACAAGAATCATCAGCTTATGTAATCTTTGTGTAAAGACAATAGCACCCTTGCCTATGATTGGATGCGGCCCCCAGCTATGGCACATGGCTTGGTGACAAAAGCAAGGGTTTCAATCTGGCTTCCATGTCTGGGGGCCATTTGCCAATTGTACCATCTTGGACCTGAGATGTGGACAAACTCTTTGATTTCTGAACTTTAGCCAAGTCCAACATCAAGAGTGGCTAGAACATGGACCGGTTTTGGAGCGGAACCTCTATTTGTCTTTGGTAGCAAACTAACACTTTTTATTATACATGTCATACACTGAATCCCTCCACTACATATCTTAAAAGTTCTTGATGTCACCCAATGCACCTTCTAATAACCTTATCATAAACTTGCTCTCAGTCTTCACAACTGTCACATGATCTTTTTGAAAAGTGTCCCTTTCCCCCAGGAGGACGTGCTTTTGGTTGTGTAAACTTGGGCCTGTCATTTCTCTCTCTGAGCCTCTTCCCTCTACAATTCTTTTATGTCACTCATGCACGCACAGCTACGTTCTATGGTTGACCTTCCCCATCCGTGGGGGTGTAATTCAGAGGGTTCTTGCCACCACGTATGAGTATCCCTGTTTTTTCTGAATTCCCTCTGATTGTCCATGAATTGTACATTCTCCAAGCACAATGGCACCTCATCCATTTCTCCAGGCTGAAGGAGAGCGCGCACTGGCCTCGTTTCTATCTCTGCCACACTCGTACAGGGACAATAAATTCCTACCTGGGGAGTGGGTCCTGCACAGGCTCTGCAATGTGTGCGTGCTCTGCTCCAGGTTAGACCAGGCACACAACTGAAAGCACCACTTATTCTCTGAAACATACTGTGCCATGCGATTATTGGCTTTAACTCTCTTCCCTTGAAAATTTGAGAGAATATTTAATAGATTTAAATAACTTAGTATCCCCTATGCTTATACCTAATATTTTTTCATGTGTTTACAATTATTTCCTGGGGAATTAATCCTTTGTGTGGTCATAAAGTACAAACCTCTGTCTCAAAAAAATTACTTTATACTTGCAAAGGAATCTCAAAAAATGTGTGGCAGTTTAGATTCCTACTGAAAATGTCCGTGAATTACTATTCTCAAACTCTAGCAGACATTTGGTATATTAGCCTTCTAACAATTTCTCTCAATTTGACAAAATATTTGTATTATTTTGAATTTATTTGACATTAGGGAGGATAAACATTTAAAAAATGTCCTAAATTTATGTGATTTGTTTCAATTGTCTGTTCCCTCTCTCCTGTGCCCACTTTGTACATTTTAAAATAACTATTGTTCATTTTATTAATATTGATCATGAGTTATGTTTTAAAAAACCAACTTAATGTCCAACAATAAGAAAATGAATAAGAAAATTATGGTATGTCCAAGTGCTAAAAAAATGACACAACTTTTAAAAACTCACATTTTCAAAAGAATTAGTAACATTAAAAAATGTTTCTAAAATATGTATGAAAATATCTTCAGTAGAATTCTAATTTTGGAAGAAAAAAGGATATCCAAGTAAATTCAGGTGTATTGACATTTTAAAAAACAGAAAAATATATCAAAATATTACTGGTATTGAGTGACAAGCTGGGAGAAATTAATGTTCTTATGTGTATTTCCTACTTTTTATAATGTCCAACTATTACTTTAATTTTTGTAAAGAAAGCAATCACTGTTCTTTTTAAAAAGAGAACACTTTTCACGGGCCTTATACTTCTCTCCATTTTTCAGAACCTTGATACCAAGACTCAATATCAATTCATTCCTTCAGAGCCCAAGTTTAAAATCTGCTTTTACCTTCTGTTTTCTTATGTCTTCATTTCTCACTGAAGCTTTATTTTCTTCAACTGAGAGTTTTACTTAGTAATGGGGGTGGGAAGACTATGAAGTCCCACATTTCAGTGCAAAGTTTTGAGCTAGGCACTAAAAATGATCCTATCATTTCGTCCAGAAGCCTCTTCCCGTACTACCCCCATGTTAAAGAGGGGTTCATTAAATGTCCAAGGTCACACCAGGAGAACATGGTACAAAGTGAGTTTGAACTCACACCTGGCTGGCTGCATGCTCTTTGAAACTTCTACCACTACAGCTAGATGGAGACCTCACCCTGCACTGTACTCACACACAGGCGGACGATGTTTACATTCATTTTGTTGTAATAACATGGGCAATAGAGGTCAAGATAACTTTTACCCAACATCTACCACCTTCCATGTATGACTAAGTACCATTCCTGGATTAACTTGTTTGATCTTCACTACAACCTGTAGAAAAAAGTACTGAGCAAGAGTGAGGTGCCAAGCAGGTCACAAGCGATATAGTCAGGGAAGGTGCAACTCACATGGCCACTCAGCAGTCAGGGCCAGAACCCGCTGAAAGACAGACAACCCAATGCGCTAGCAGCAGCCTCATTTCAAAGATGAAAAAGCCAAGGGTTACATGCAGGAAGGGTCTGATTTTGAATACAGTTCTACCTCCCTGCGAAGTCCATCATTTTAACCATTAGAACATCCTTTGTCCTCCTAAGAAACGTGCTATTATCTGGATGTGATAAATGCTTGTATGTTTAAGAGTGTCTATGTGAGTGTGTGTGTGTAAAATCCTGTGTCTTCTATAACAGAAAATATGCTACATTTGGCTTCAATCTACAAATGTAAAAAATGGCTTAAAAATTTTGGTCCCTTCCATTGGTTTAAAACATTGAGGGCTTCAGGGAAAATGTGAAACTATCATGACTATAGAAAAAAAAATCCCTCCCTGCCTTCTTACTCTGGGTCCCCCATTAACTAATTGTGTTCCTGCTCTCATCTGTAGCACTGGCCTCTTTGATTAGCCTTTTAATTTAGCACATTAACAACACTCTTTACTTGAATACTCCATCACTGAGCTCATTTAAGTCAAATGCCCTTGAAGATACTTGAAATTCCTAACAACACTCACTACTATTAAAGTGTTTTGTGTTTCTGATTGTCAAGCCAGAGTGCTCAGTTACCGGACAGAGCAAGCCATTGTGTAAAGCGCTGTGATTTATTCAAGGGTCCCCCACCCCCTGCCCCCCAGCTCTGCAGGGGACCTCCGTGTTTCAATATAGCTCCCATTTCTCTGAGCTCAGTTCAGCCTTCTCCCCCACCGGCTTCCTCTCCTCGGAGCCTTTTGGTAAAAGAGCAGCAGCAGATCGCTGATTCAGCATGCCTGGAGGAGTCATTGCAGAGGGCTGAGTGAGCATCGGGTTTCTTTGAAAATCTGGATCAGGGCTGGCTGCAGAGAAGCTGAGGGTTTAGGACACACTTGAACTTGCCTGTCATGAGTGGTGACGAAGTCAGATTGGGTGGAATCTGGTTATTTGGAGCAGACGGAGAGGTGCTTAAAAATGCGAAGAGAAACATCACTATGGGATTCTCTAACACTTCTCAATTGTAATAGAAAAAAATCAAAGGCTCACTCCCTTGGTCTTCTCCTCCACTCCCTGGAGGGTCTCCCTCCTTGCTTTAGTTCTAGGACGTTGCATGACAGATGTATGCCTCTGATACTGGGCGAAACGCAAAGCCCCACTACACCAACATTCTGTGTGTGGTTCCTGCCTTCCCCAGACCTCTCCTTCCGGCCATGCTACTTCATACACCCACGCTTGGGCCAGTCTGGCCTTCTGGAATTTCCTTACATACAGGGTCCTCCTTATCACCACCTCTGCCTAGCAGAGCTTCCTGCACTACCATAGCTCAGATCTCCTTGGAAAAGCCTTGCCTGGTATGACCATTCCTATTCCATCTCCATTATCCACTAACCCACGCACCTTTTTTGTTTTGATCTTAGACCTCATCGCTAGCTGTCGTTATAAGGTTGCCTATGTGGATAGTGGGCATCTGTTGTTTTTACCTAACCAGCATTCATTTCTCCATCCAGTAACCGATCTCTCCTATTTCCTAGGAAACCACTTTTTTTCTCTTGCTTCCCAGTTCATGTTTTTGGGGAGCTGAGCCTACTCTCAGATTCCAAACAGTATCTCACACAGGCTGGGACATTAAGTCTCAGAAATTGGTTCAGGGATGGACAGGGGCCCCTATCCAAGTGCAACAGAATTGGCCTCAGAACTTTCTCAGAACCTCCTATGGCTTGGATGAGTGTGCTCAATCGAGTGGGGCTGCTGTCAGGGTGGATGACAGCTGAGAGCCACGGTGGTCACCTTGGTCACTTTATGGAGAGAGTACAAGGAACCTGGATCTGGGAAGCTGAGTTGAGCCCTAATGACATGGCTTGTCTACCTGCATCCACCCGATCCTAAGAATCTATCCTTGGATTGTTAGGCATAAGAGCCCATATGATCCTCTTCTGAACTCAACTCAGTTGTACACCCGTGAGTCTTGGCTAAAACACTTTAATGTATTTGCTCCCTTCATTACCACTTTTGCTTTGTTTTGTTGTGATTTGTTTTATCTGTCTCCTTAGCTACATATAAGTTCCATGAGAATTGTACCGTATCATGTTCCCTGAATCCCCAAGACTCGGCACACGCAATATCTAACACATTGGAAACTCCCAGGAATAATGTTTTAACTGATACATAAATGATAAAGAAACAAATTTTGATTTGTTTAGTGATGCACTGAGTTCTCATAAACATGATCGTACTTTGAGCTCCCACCTGCCATGACATCCCGGTAGAGAGAAGGCTCAGGGCACTTCTTCACATGAAAGAACTCATCATGCATCCAGGAAACAGAAAAGGAACGGTAAAATATAAGACTGTGGGCAACTTCACTGATAAAAATTTAACCATGCTTTCTTTTTGGTCTTGGGTTCTATTATGACAGACCATCCTAGCTAGAACAAATTGTGAACTTGGCCAATAAAAATATAAACAGGTTAGCATATAACAGAATTGCAGGTCAATCTTTAGTAGTAAAAAGACTATTCTTCAATAAACATCTGTTTTCCTGTACTGGAAAAGCACCATCTAGTCTTTGGGTATTAAGCAATGGGGGCAAAACCTTTGGGTAATCAAAGAGAGGAGATAAACCATATGCTATCCAAAGCAAATTATTTAAAGGTAAGCAGAGGGTTCTCTTTCACTTTTTCTCTGTCAAAATGTCTCTCTCAACACACACACATATTTTTATATTTTGCATTTATCTAAAGCCATCTCCCATCTCAGTTATACATTTAATCCACTGGTAAGGCTTTGGAGTCGGCTGAACAATATATCGATTAAAAAAAAAACTGCTAAAGGAATACAGAAATCCTTACATGAAGGTACCTACCAGTGTCAATCCAATATACAACATTTGAAAGTCTGACTCTAAGTGAGAAAACTGTGGGGAACATGAGATACAGAATGCAAAGAAAGCCTTAGTGTATTCTATCCAATCCACATCACCTCTTGAAATAATATTACATTTCTCCCAGTCATCTCCAAATCTTTCTCTTTCTACACCTACCTCTCTTTCCCAATTGTTTTCTTGAATTTCCACCTAAGATGTCTTCAGAGAATAAATGAAAACACAATGTGTAATTCTCTCTCCACTTGTCCTAAAAGCTTCATGTTTCTTCATTGTCAAAACAATGCTCTATTGCTTCCCAAAATTACCTTGTTGGTATTGAATATCAATTTTTCAATTTGTTCTTCTCTGAATGGGGACACAGGTTTTGTATAGAAACTAATTTGCTTATGTCATTCAAACCTGCATTGTTTGATCAAGTATTTGTCTGAAGGTTTGTGAAATTTTCTAAAGGTATATGAAATACCACTCAGAATGTAAAATGAATAATAGAAGAACAGCTTCACATTAAGTCAGCTTTCTCATGGTCCTCTAGAATGAAAGAACTTTGCTGTGTTGGCCAACAACTACGTTGAAAACTTAAACATAAAGCCCCCATAACCCTTTCATATTACTACTTACCAGCTTTTCCTATTAAAAACTATAGCTAGAGCTTAGAATTTCCTATTGAGAGAAAGAGCACTGGCCCATTTTTTATCTTGTTTCCTTTGGTGCAAGACTATGTATTTGCTACCCTGTATCGTCAAACCGTTATTTTTGCAAGAATCCTTAGCCACAAGAATTCAATGAGTTTAGTGTCATTATTAGATTGGAAGGAAAATGGATGGGGCCTTATGATACAAATCACTTTGCAGACAAAGAGGAATGTGCATGTAAACAGAATTTCAGAAGAATAAAAAGAAAGTACCGATCAATTTACATCAATGGCTTCTGGGTGCTCAAGCGGAAAATAACGTATTAGTCCTTCTGCCAGAGAGAGTCTGCAGTGAGTAGAGGCTGTGAATGGTTAAGCCAGAGAGGGAGACGAGGTAAGCCATAAACAAGTTCCCATTCATTAACTCTCGATCCATCTGGGCTCCTTCTCATCAACCAGAAGTTGTTGACGCTCATGAAGGCTGGTCAGTCTTCTTCTATCAAGAGTGTCTCAACCAATAGGTACCTCTGACTTCTGGGTACGAGAAAAGCAGCCCTTTCCAAATGTTTAAAAATGTTTTTCAGCAACGTTATAGACACTACTTTGTTGGAGGGCAGAAGAAGAGGTGGGCTGGGTCAGGAAGAAAGAAAGGTTGTTGCAGTATTTGAGAGAAGAGAGTAGGTTTGGGGTTCTGTGCTGCCCTTGTGATACAGAGACAACAGAGGGGACTTCAGTGTAAACTAGAGTCAAGAAAAATAAGGACACCCATATGGATGGTGTTGCCATCAGAGTCATCCATTTTTCTCAGGCCCTAAGACATCCGGTGACCACTATGGCTGCAAAATGAACTTGCCAGGGCCAGAGAAATGAATTTCTGAATCCGAATTCTTTGGAGGGGAGGGAGTCATTTTTGTATTCCTGAGGCATTTTGCGTCAAAGCAGTCTAGTCATAGAAAACCCAGAAATCATTAGCTTTGGCATAGAGTACTGAAATGTTTCTTTCCACAAAAACAACAAAAAAAACCTCTTCCTTGGTTGCCACCAGGAATCTCTAGCATGAGTCCTTCTCCAGAAAAAATAAATAAAAAAAGAAATTATACATATACGGGTGCACCTTCTAAGCAAGCATTAAAGATACCGTTATGGAAAATAGTTAATGGCACAAAACATTAAGTGAGATAAAGGCAGTTTACCAAACAGTAAGTTCTAAAACAGTTGGATCAGTCTTTTTTTTTCCCCCCCTAAACTGAATGTTTCCTTTTAGAAGCTCTCTTTTACCCTTCTTCACAATTTAAGGCATTTTACAACTGACATGGCCTTCTAATGCTATGGCATTTTTACCTCGACACACACACACACACACACACACACACACACACACACAAAGCAGAAATCAATGGTATGCCTTTTAATCCTTATCATTACTGTTGTCTTCAAATTGGGGGAAAAAATAAGTGTGTGTGTGTGTGTATGCACATGGGTATGTTGGAGGATTATCTGTTATAAATTAACCAGTGTTAATGTTTAGGTATTTATCTTAAGTGCCAGAAGAGTTAGTGTCATTTAGTTTCTTCTCATTGATTAATTTTACTACCAAGGGCATGTGTATTGTTTCTTTAAAATAAAGAAGTCAGGCAAATGTTCAAATAAAAAGATTAGATGTTGTTTCTACCCTAAAAGGGGTTAAATTAAATGGACAAGATGGCCCTAAAAACATAAAACACCTATATGTCATCTATGTCTATAATTTATGCACAATCTTTCATCTATATAGGATCTATAAATCAGGCAATCTGTAATCAATTCATAACCAAGTGCTGGATTGTGGAGCATAGAACAGAATAGGCTGCAGGCATTCCGAGAAGAAAATGGAGAATTTGGAAGAGGTTCGCCAAATACTGGGGATGAGAGGAAATTGCTGGAGATAGGCTGTAGGGAAGTTCAGCTAATTTATAAGTTCGCTAAAAGCAGTCTGGGAATAGAATACTTCAGTTAGGGTAGTTTCTACTAAGGGTAACACACAATGGGAGATGCAGGACTCCCAGGGTTCTACAGAAAGAATGATGCATTTTTGTTTATTCCTTTTGTTTTGGTTTCTTCTTTTAAATTAAATTTATTGGGGGTGACATTGGTTACTAAAATTACATAGGTTCCAGGTGTATAATTCCACACTATATTGTCTATGTGTTGCATTGTGTGCTCACCACCCAGAGTCAGTTCTCCCTCCATCACTATGTATTTGATGCCCTGTGTATTCCTTTTTGTAAATGTTCACAACGCCCAGGTGTACGCAGCAACACTGCCTACTGAGGTGGCTGAATTCTTCCCCTGTCCTTCCAACATCACTCTTGCAACCCATTTTAAGCCTAGATATGTATGCATCAAGCAGTTTATAAAAGGATGAGGTTAAATAATAAAATAATGAAAAACATGAAGACATGCTAAAAATGGCAGCCTTACCAACTGCAAGCAAAAAGCACAGAGGAAGAACTCTTGGTACATCGATGAGAAAATGCCAGCAGAAATAATAACATAGAAATGGTTCACTATCTCAAGAGAGTAAAGACATGAAGAGCAACGAGAAGTTCCCAAAGTCAAGACCAACCCCCATGGCAGTGGAGTTGAAGTTGGTGACTCCTCAGTCCAGGACATGAGGGATAGGGTAAAGGGTGTCTTCTCTTTGAATCAAATGAGCAAGGGTCAAATGCCAGCTTGCTCTGCCAAGCCTGAGAAGACACAGCTCAGCTGTTATCCCAAGGAAGACAAATGCCGGTGGAATTAAATAACCACAGTAGAGTTGGAGTTTGTGCTAGCCACGAGGCCTGCATCTTACTCTAGGGCATGTGGAGTGGGTAAAAATCATCTGCCTGCTTTTTCTGGAAGTTCCCCAGGGAAAGCTATTTCTCTCTCCTACTGTACGTGGAGTTTGGTGAGTCAAAACTGCCCAGAAGTGAGCAAACGGTGCTAGAGAACTCAACTTTCTTTTCCCTGTCAAAGGAAAGCATGACAAAAACAACTCATCTCATTGCTTTTCTTTCACAGGAAAGAACGTCCTAAAGAAATGTAAGGAGAGACTGCCAGGGTGAGGTGGGACTGAAAGAGCTCAACATTGCACACCCAGAATTGTGTGATCACTTGGGTGTACAGGAGCTACACTGTTTTCAATCAGCACTGTTCCAAAGCATTCTACTGCCTTTGTCGTCCTGAGACACAGTCTCGATGCAGGAACATGACTGACTGGGTGGAGGGGCAAAGAAAGACAACTCTACTCTACCTGTGTCCCCAACAAGAAGTTCCCAGTCTTCATAAACATCTACTCGCTGAACTCATGTGCTTTCCTGGTCCCTTCATTTTCATTTTTATACCCATGAGAGAGCACAGTCACTGTTTTCATCCCTGGTTATTGCTGAGACTCGTTTTCCTAAAGCAAGGTGAGCTCCTAAACAGAGACATCAGCCACATTTAGTGTCTTTATTTACAGACTAGAAGGCAGCAGCTGAACCTCGGCATCAAAAAAAGAAGAAAAGAACAGGAAGCCCCTCCACCTTCACCTCGCAGTGTAATGCTAGCCCCCTAATTCCGATCTCCTTCCACAGCGTGGATCCAGCTGTTCCCATTTCAAGTGTCTGCCATTTTTTAATGCAGAACCAAATATCTGAATTCAAGATGAAAATAGAATCCTTGAGCACAGGGCAGGAAGGTAGGAGCCGTTTTTCAATTTGATAAATTGCAGTTAATAAAAACATGGAGCACCGTTACAGCCAGGGTCAGAAAAAGGGACATAGCAATTGAGGGAGGCCACTCTGAAAAGTCAAGGACTCGTGACTAGGAATCGGGTGGTTCACAATCGTTCAGGACCTGGGACAGGGCCTGAACCACACCAGGCTTTCCGTCCCACCTGCCTCGAGTGGCCAACATGTTCGCGTGTGACAGCCAGCAAACTTCATAAATAAAATCAGAGACACCACTTAACAACGCAGAGAAAACGTGTGGCCAGTAAACCGTTACCCGTCACAGCCTAAAGGAATTGAAATTTGTTTACCATTAACCTGAATCCACTCACAAAATAAAAAGCAAAATCGACGCCTTTGGAAACACTAGTGGTGTCGCCTTTGCCTTAATAACTGATGGCAGGCTCTCCCAGGACAGATTACTTAGTGCTTCACTCTCAACATTTGTGAACACGGAAAATTTCAATCGTTGCCCCAAAATGAATGGGATGAGGACCCGGTGTCTTGAGGTGCCACCCACTGTTAAGTTTATGAGAGGTGTGTGCCATTTGGTGATGGTATATTTTCAAACATCCCTTTACAGACAGGCACGTTTGAGGAGAAAACTTGCCCTAAATTGAAAACAAAACCATAATAGAGAGAGTCTGTCCCCAACTGGCAGAATTCATTGTATTGAACTGTGCAAACATAAGCCAGGAGGAAATGGAGCTAAAGTCACTACAAAGGGGTAACATCCAGGAGAAAAGGGGGTGGGGGGAGGGAGAAAAAATAGTCTAAATCACAAAGCTCACTGAGGGGTAAGGCAGGCTGAGACAGCACAGGGGTCAAAGGACAGATGTGATTAACCATTCAACCAGAGGCTGCCTCCCTCTCAGCAAAGACAAGTTTGTGGATCTGAGTTGAGCTAGCGGCGTGATTGGAGGGAGGGGAATAAAAAGAGTTTTTTCGACTATGCGGAAGAACACAGAACAGCAAGGATGATAATACTGATGATCAGCAGAGGCAGAGTTCACCTCGCGTGCGAATGCCCCCTCCCTTGGAAACGCAGGGACCACCCTGTCTTCAATATGCAATCACAGAGCTGGGTCTTTGGTTCCTGGGCTGATAAATGCATACAAGTCCTTTAGTGGCCAGACTAAATTAGGGCATATATATGCGTCCCTCCAAATACGATTAAGGAATTGTTCTAGCCTTTTCATGCTAGATTACCATTTTATAAATTGCCTCAACAGTGAAATATTGTCATTCGTAAGTACAGATGACCACTTCAATGCTTTTATTTTAATACCATCTCCTGGGAAAACAAACACACAAACAGTAACTCTATAATATTTATCAGTAAGCCGGAACGAGTGCATAGAAATCCACCTTTTGCAAGACCAATCTTATAAAACACACAGCCTACAAACACACGCCTGGCGATGGCAAATGAAGCACACTACCCTCAGCTACCACACTCAGCCCCCAAATGAGAAATAAGTAGTCACTTGTGAGAGAGAACACAAACAAACAAACAAACAAACAAACAAAACGAACGAAAAAGCCACCAGGACTCAGAGCAGTTCATTCTTGGTAATTAACTGAAATCCCACAGAGCTACAAGTGATGCACAATTCGCTTCACGCCATCTGAACCGGCTTCTCCAGACCTTTTCTTTTCTTTTTTTTTTTTTTTCTCCTCAATTCACCAGCAGTGTTTCAAGAAAAGAAAAAGGCATGCATTTCCCCCCCACACGTATTTTTTTCTTTTGGTTTCCTTTCTGCAACTGAAAATAAAATTGCAGCTTAATGTTAATGAAGCAGGTCTTTACCCAAAGTCTCACTGGAAATAGAAGCACATGTACTGTAACAGTGCAAGATTATTCTGCCCCAAGCATAATCACCTTACACAAAATGCGATTACTCTGGGCCGCAATCTTTATCCCCGAAGTCAATTTATTAATCAGAGAGAAAGAGAGAGGGACAGAGAGAGAGAGAGAGAGAGAGAGAAGGAGACTACCTACCCACAAATACATCATCATCTTGAAAGAGAAATCAAGGTCTCTCTGTCAGCAAACAGAAGTCTCCTTACTTCACCAAGAGTGTCTGGAAGAAAATCTGAAACCCGTGGGTAGAAAATCTTGCTTTTTTTCCTGTCAAGTCCTCAGGGTCCCTCTTCTTTCCTTAAACAAGGTTTGTTGTGCTTGTTTATGAGTTTAGAAGGGCAGCATTCCTTTAGTGCACTGTGTGTGATGTGACTTGCTCCAAGCTGCCTCTCTCTCTCTCTTTCTCTCTCTCTCTCTCTTTCTCTTTTTTTTTCTTCCTAACTCTTGCCTTTCCTCTCGTCCCTGTCAAGCCTGCTTAGGTAACAAATTCTTGGTGTGGCTGCTTAATGAGCAAATCCGGACACTCGAGGCAGCCAGCAAGAGTGGCGAATACACACGCACACTGATGTTACTGGTGGTATTAATAATAATAGCGATGGTGTAATCATAAACAGGCGGGCGCTACACCGTTTCCTGATGGCTGGTGGGAGGTTCACGGAAGTCCCCACTGGTGGAATTTACAGGAAGGCGGCCGATCCTCTGGAGGCGAGTCCATCTGCACGGAGCCGCGGACTCTGCGAGGCCAGCATCGCAGGAAAAAAAAAAAAATTTTTTTTTTCTTTTTTTTAACTCAAGAGTAAAGCTCCAGCCGCAGAGAAAAGAACATGTGCACAACCCGGCTCCCCCTTTATCTCTTTAAATGTACTTCAGATAAAAGCAGCATCCAGTCCCGGTCAAGGCCTCCCAGACTCATTGCTCTTTATACCACACGGCTCAGCACACTTGTCGACAGCCATCTACCGACGTCGCGGTGTCATTGCGGGCTCGGGCTGCCGGCGGCCCGTGTGCTGCAGCTGCCGCCTGGCTGCGCAGGGCCGCCGGCCTCCCAGGGCAGGGCTGGCCGCCAGGCTGTGTACCGGGACCCGCAGGGGAGGCGGGTGGCGGGTGCGGTGGGGGATGGGCCGGCGACGCTTCTGTCAATTCAGCAAATCAAAAGCAAAACCAAACCCCACTCACTCACCCCAAGCAAATGGAAAGCCGCGAGAGAGACTTGCACAAATGTTTAGCCTTCCTAACCTCCGGATGGAGATCATATATATATATATATGCCCTCCTGGAAGGGACCAGATTGTGTGTGCGTGCGCGCGTGTGTGTGCGTTTCTTCTTTCTCTCTCTCTCAGCCTTTGCAACCGCAGGCCTGAGAAATTTTGCAGCGTACATAAAACTTGATCATTTCGGCAGGCTCTCCTTACAAAAAAAGGAAGAAAAAAAAAAGATCCACGGGGTTTTGGATACGCCACGAAGATGCCCTGAAATTATCCACAATTTTTTCTTCTTCCCTGAATCAAGTCTCTCCTTTATGAGTTGTTCTTTTTTAATCCATTTGAAATTGTACACTTTGTCTTGAAATTATCTCCATTACAGAAAGACGTCGTGAACGAGAGGCTGGGGAACACAATTCGCCTGGCATATTAATTGATGCAGTGCTCAATTATTGATATATGGATAAAGGAGGAATTAATATTAAAATTCATCTTGTCCATGGGGGAGGGGGGGAAAGGCCTGTGCAGGTCTGCGTTTTGATCATTGGTTATATATTTATACATCACACAGAGAAACTGCCTCACGGAGCTCCTCGTTGATTTACATTTGTACCTAAAAGCGCACAAGGCAAATGTCATCTAAATAATTAAAATGCATTAGCTAAGTGGTGAACTCATCTGCATATGGGCAGGTGGCAAGACACCTGTTAAAATAGCCCATAGGTAGTCCCATCAAGATGCATAATGGCCAAGCACTTTGGGCAGAATCAAGGCCAAACCACGCCATTAAACAAACAGTGATGGAGAGACCGTCTAAGCTACCGACCTCCAAGCGGCAAGAACATAACCACACCGCCATGGACTGGTAAAATCCCCAGCAGGCACGCCCCTGATCCTACGTGCTCACAGCTTTTTAGCAAAGAGAGTTCGAGTCGGGTGGCCCACTGCCCAGGTTTGCCGGAGCACACTGTGTTTATTTTTACATTTCCTTTAGCTAACACCTAAGTCAAGGACTGTATATAAGGCTCACTTGATGAGTAGAGTGTTGTGTTTTTTATTTAATTGTATCTGAATATCTTTGAACTTGAATTACGTTCTCCTGCTCACCCCAGACCCTGCTGTCTCGATGGTATCATACCAGGTCTGCCCCATCCATTCACTTGCCTAAGTTCTGTATTTGAGTTCATAAGCTTTGGCTCAGAAGCCCGCGGGAGTGGTGAGAACGGGTGGGTGAGATATGAGAACGTCTGCAAGGTGACTGGTGGAGTGACAGTACCTTTGGTGTGGGGAGAGGAGCTCCAAAGCCTATGTGGGGTGGACAACTTGGAGTCTGGAGAAAAGGACAGGCTGGCTGCTAAGCCGCTGGGCTTCCCAGACTCACTAGAGAACCATCATCTCGGAGGACGATTGCGAAGCAACTGAGCCATCAGGTCAAGAGAAAACCAGGGGCATCAGATAGCAGAGGCTGCCATACTAACCGCTATCCACTGGGGGGGCCCATGACCCACCCCCATACCTCTTGCTATGGCAACTGGTGCCATCCAGCACTCTGCGCCTGCCTAGGAAAACGGGGGGCTGCGAGATGATTGACGGTGAATGTTTTGCTTGATGGGTGGGCTAGGCGAGGGAGCCGAGATGAAGTGGATTCCAAGTAAGTCATGAGATGAGTTCATTCTTGCACCTCTGCGCCCATGAACTGACTTATCAAACAAGCACCGAGAAAGCTAACAAAGAAGCGCCGCTGGTCCGCGGAGAAGCAGATACACTCTGGACCTCCTAGCCTATCACAGCTCGAGGAATCGGTACTTACTATTGCGTGGGTCTGGCTGATTTGTGTACCTTTCACATTGAAGCATCTGAGCATGCAGGATGCTCCTGACCATGCTTGGCTCCCCCTCTTCGCAGCTTGTACCCATTCATCCTCCCACCTGCTGGAACATGCGGCCCCTCACAAGGAATGAGGGTCACCCAAGAGGGTGAACCATTGTATCACTGTGACAAGAGCAGGAGACAGCTTGTGGCTCATAAATCAAGTTTGGGAGGTGTTCCAACTCCTTTCCCCTGGACTCCAGAGGTTAACAGGCAGAATGGAACATTCAGTAGGCGGCCTCCTCCGGGGGGCATCAGCAAATTATTTCTATGTTTGAAATTCCACTCATAACCAATTTGATTATTCAATCAATTCCTGAAACCCTGTTCCTTGAAATAAGCAGACTGACATTTTCTATTTACTGCCATCCCCCAAACTTCCATTTTAAATCATTTTAATAACAAAGTAAACATACTCAAATATTCAATTCAAAACCAATTTTCCCCCCATTTGCAACCTGGCTGGTAGGTTATGAGCTGCTTTCGTAGTGAATACACATAAAGCTCCATATTCTCATGCTCAAATAGGAATGATTTTTAAATAATCAATCCAGTTATCAAACATCAGCTCCTCACTATAATTAATCAATTATAAAGCAGTGGCCTAAAAGCAACACTGATTAAGCTACTGGTGACCTATCTGCTGAAGTGGCTTCCAATCAGCTACAGAAACTGAACACCAACTGTGACAGATGAGATAATAGGGGTTCTCAGGACTGGACTTCCAACTTTATGAAAGAAAGTCTTTATCAAGAAGCCAAATTACAAATTACTAAGGCTGAATGTGAAAAAAAAAAAAAAAAAAGACTTGGGAATCCAACTTCTTCCACGCTTGGACCTTCACTGAATTTGCTCCCACAGTGTCTTCCCTTGACACTAATTTCTGAAAGATCCCCTCATAGGTGGATCCATTTGAAGCCAGCTGTCTGTGGTACCATAGTATCAATAAAGTAGTTAGAGTATCCTACCATGAGCGCCATGTTCTCTAAGACAGTCCACAGAGACAGCAATCAATGATCACCAGAGAGGACAGTGAGCACCCAGCGGGGAGTAACATGTAACCACTATGAAGGGCGAGAAGACACGCATTTGTTCTTCCTCTTAAAACCACACGGTGGCTCCTGTCCAATTCGGATCTCTCAGCCACACGGGCAAAAGAACATCCTTCCCCTTCCGTGGACATTCTAGTAATTCCTCCTACATTATCCCAAAGTCTAGTCATGCCTTTAAGGAATATGTAGGACACCAGCGAGACTGATCTTGACATGGAGGTGATTAGATATTTTAATTAATCGATAAGGGCTGTCCCATTGCTGGATTCTCCAGGCAGGTATCATTCAAATCATCCCTGTTGATGAGGCCAAGGTCATAGGTACAATTTTTTTTTAATTATGGATTATGACATATTTCAAATATAGAACTATTATGAAATGTAAATAATCATAAAGCCATCACTGAAGTACCAAACACTTAGCTGGAAATATAGACTATGGGTATAGTAAAGTGCTCAATAGATATTGAGTCAATGAACAAATTAATCAGTTAAGCATATACATATTTCCCTCCACATAAAAACTGCTGCTACTTCAATTCCCCTCATTCGTGAGGAACAAGGACTCTCATCTCTCCAGCAGTGGAAATGAATTTCTCTAGCGTCAGGCACATCCTCGCTTTCATGTCCCTACGAGGAGCCGCCAAAGTTATACTGGCCAAGGTTTAGGACATAAACTCTGGTAACAGAATGAAAATTATACCCATGTTCTGAGTCTTAATTAGGCCGGAGCGGCTGGGGCCAGCGACCGGCACGAGCCAGGACTGGGGAGTGAGGTGAGGATCCGCTGAATGCAGAGTCTTAGTCATCACAGGGTGGGCTCTGGGTTTTGCTCCAAGAGCAACGAGAAGCCACCCAGGGAGTTCAGCAAGGGAGTGACTCATTTCCAAGTTTCCCCTGGCTGCTCATAATGGACTATGGCCTTGAGCCAAAGACAGAGGGAGAAGGCCAGTCGGAGATGGTGGCCATTCTGAGGGCGCTAAGCAATGGTGGCTTAGACCAGGCGGCCATGGAGACGGTTTAATGACACAGTGTCACCAGTCGTGGGAAGCATCCCCTAACACCAGTGGGTCCCAGAGCAGCCACGCCCACCATGTTGATAGGCAGCTGCAGAAAATCAAGTTGGGAATGAACCCCCTCAGAGAGCCAAGGCCCACATCAGCAAACAGCGCTGGTCCCCGAGGACGCTGCGACAGGGCCACAGAGCAAGCACAGGGACAGTGATCTGCAAACTTGATCCCAAACATGAAGAAGAGGGAGACACATTTCCTGGGGACCAAGGCTTATTTTGTCCGATACGAGCAGTCATGTCTTTGGCACTGGAAGCAGAGTGGAGGCAGATCTGCCAGCGTACAGACAGGCTGCTCATTATGAGGACTGAGGAGGCGGAAGATGCTCCAGGAAGACGGGCCAGGCATGGAGGGAAGTCACCTACTGACACCCGTGTTCAACCATCTGCTGAGACAGTCACCTCAGCCGCTGCAACTGCTTGTCCGCTCTGGGTGAAATTATCAGAAATCAATGCAGCCCTCCCC